>CAUYSK010058527.1:0-17804 GCA_963575035.1 Avahi laniger
TGAAGCCATGCAGGGCATAATGTCAGAATGACAATCCTTCTCAAGAAATATTAATACCGGCTGGGCGCGGTGGCTCACGCCTGTAATCCTAGCTCTCTGGGAGGCCGAGGCAGGAGGATTGTTTGAGCTCAGGAGTTCGAAGCCAGCCTGAGCAAGAGCGAGACCCCGTCTCTACTAAAAATAGAAAGAAATTAATCGGACAACTAAACATATATAGAAAAAATTAGCCGGGCATGGTGGTGCATGCCTGTAGTCCCAGCTACTCAGGAGGCTGAGGCAGGAGGATCGCTTGAGCCCAGGAGTTTGAGGTTGCTGTGAGCCAAGATGACATCACAGCACTCTAGCCTGGGCAACACAGTGAGACTCTGTCTAAAAAAAAAAAAAAAAAAAAAAAGAAATATTAATACCAATTGGCAACCGTAAACAACATATATACATATGCATATATACAGATGTAGTATATATACATATACAACATATGTGCGTGCTTAAATGCAACATACATGCTAAATTGTCTTTATTTTTTTCATTTTGCCAGGTCTGCAAACTGAGACTTTTACATTTGGTTATGGAATTACGGTGAGAATAAGAAGTCAGGGGAAGGGAAGAGATATTTCCAGGATCAGAAGAGGTACTTCAATTGTGAAAAACTTACACATAAGCAGTTAAGTACATGAGGGATGATTTCACCCTAAAAAGTGGGAGGTAGAGATCTAAGAAGTACATAAAAATCAACATACAAAACTAATGAAGAGGACTAGCCCTGCCACATATTAAATATTTTTAAAGTTATGGGAGTCGACATAGATACAGTAGAAATATAATACAGCATTGTTCAGAAACATACTCTACTATATAAGAATTTGAGATGAAAAAGGAAGAATTACATACAACTCAACAGAGAATGATTAATAAATCAAATTAATGACATTAAAGTCAAATACCAATTTTATCTATCAAATTACAAACTTTTAAATTTTGGAAAGATGGAGCAGAAATAGGACTGCCCAAACATTGCTGATAAGAGTATACCAACAAAACCTTTTGGAAAGCAATCTGAATCATCTGCCAAGAGACTCTGCAGTACTCTTACATTTTCTTATCTTTATGTTATTTGACTCAATAATTTGACTAAGTTATGTAGCTTACTTCCAACTACTATTTAGATTCAAAAGTATCTTAAGAACTTATTCTATAGAGAGAAATATGTTAAAATATAAGAATTTAAACATCAAAAGTCCTTGTCCTAAAGGAACTTAAAATAAGATAATCTCAACAAATTTACTGAGCACTCACCATGTGCCAACCTTTGTACATTTTATAGTTACACATAAGGAGTTAAGTACAGAGAGGAAAGGAGAAAGATTACACAAATAGCTACAGTAGCTATAAACAGTAGAAAGGAAAATGACAGGTTGTATGGAGACCTTTTTAACCAGAGGACCTAATCAAGGCTTTTTGCTAAGACACTGACACCCAGATGTGCATAAGTGGAGTTAAGCACTAATGGAAGCCATTGAAAGGATCAGCACAGGGAGGTAACTGATGAGATTAGTGTTTAACAAAATCCTCTGGCTGTTGTATGGGGAATTAACACAGCTGGGGAGGAGATCAGTTAGAAAGGAAAAACAAAAGTGCAGAGATTTGCAAGAAAGTCACCAGTTACTGGGTACATAAAATATATATTTAAGTACCAATCATGATCATGATGATGACAGCTACCATTCACAGAGTGCTACCTTTCCAACTTTTTTCTCACCATTTTCCAACATGAACACTTTGATTCATTTAAACTACCTACCCACTGTCCCCTGAACACACCTATTCACCATTCCTGGTGCTTTTCCCTTCTTTGGAAGTCTCTTACTTCTCACTGAATCCTCCCATCTCTCACAGATCAGCCTAAGTTTTAAATCTTTTCTCAGGATGCTTTCTAATTAAAATCACAAAGACAGTGATCTTTTTCTGTTCTCCTAACATATTTTTTGTCTAGGCATAACTAGTTGCCTATAAGATTTACCTGGGAAAAACTATTAATAAATAACCAGATAGGTTCTGTTGTAATGGGCACAATCAGACATATGCAGAAGCGCAAATAATTTTCAGGTAATTAGATTTAGGAACATCTATGTCTAGTCATGGTGACTAGTTTGTTTTTTTTTTTTTTGAGACAGAGTCTCACTATCTTGCCTGGGCTAGAGTGCAGTGGCGTCAGCCTAGCTCACAGCAACCTCAAACTCCTGGGCTCAAGCGATCGTACTGCCTCAGCCTCCCGAGTAGCTGGGACTACAGGCATGTGCCACCATGCCCGGCTAATTTTTTCTATATATTTTTAGTTGTCCAGTTGATTTCTTTCTAATTTTAGTAGAGATGGGGTCTCGCTCTTGCTCAGGCTGGTTTCGAACTCCTGGGCTCAAACAATCCGCCCACCTCGGCCTCCCAGAGAGCTGGGATTATAGGCGTGAGACACCACGCCCGGACATGATGACTAGTTTGTTTCCACTGGAAATTATGACTGTTAATAGTTCTGAGACCATAATCCAATATTGCAATAAAATGGTTAGTGCTGTTAAATAAGTGTGAATCTTATCAATAAGAGTAAACAAAATAAAGCTTTACTTGATCATATTATTATTAGTCTGACCAAAATGCCTCCCAAAATATGCTCTTACAAACAACAAGATCTTTACCAAGCATCAAATTGATATCATCACAATAAAAGTATAAATTAATAAGCTATAACATACCCATTCATATTAACAGCCATTTAAAAACAATGTGGTAGAAGACTACTTATTAGTATAGACAGTAACAAAAGCAGTTTACCAAATATTATGTATAGTGAAGGCAATTCACAGAAAAGGTATTATCAATGTTCCCTAAGCATTTGAAAAGGTGCTCAACCTAACTGGTAATCATGGAGACAACATCTAAATAACAAGATTGTTTTTTCCACTAACATATGAACAGGATAATCTCATTTGTGAAAAACACAACACAGCTATATATATCTATAGATATGTATATAATACTCAAAGAATACACAACAAGCAGACAACCATGGTTATTATTAGTGGGGAAGGAATATAATTTGGAGGCAGTAATGAAGGAAGACTTTGGCTTAACATGTATTATTTGAATTTGTCTTTAATAACATGAACATATTCATGTATTGCTCAGGTGATTTACACATTTTTTTCAAAGAGCAAGAAAGCACATATGTAATTGCACATAAATTTTTTTAAAGTCCTGAAAGGACACACATCAAACCATCAAACTATTCAGTGGTCCTGTCTGGCAGTGGGCTTACAGATGATTAGCTGATTTTTACTTTCTTCTTTTTGTTTATCTGTATTTATACATTCTTTTACAGTGAACAACAAAAAACTTTGAAATATGCAAATGCCTACATACACATAGCTCTCTGGGACAAGAAATTCACACAGTGTCTAGAGGAAGAACTGGTTAGCTGGGAGCCAGGGGCAGGAGGGACATTCACTGTCCATCACGTTATCTTTTGCATCTTTTATTAAGTACATGTTCTACTCATTCGAGAAATATTGTTTGTTCAATACCAAAGTTTTGGACTCCTCCTCGTATGGTTCTGCTTCCCAGTCCCACCGTGGGACGAGAGCTTGGGAAAAACTCTATTTGACACACACACACACCTGAGTAGCTCTTTCTTACTCTCCAAAAGCCAGGGTTCCAACAGCTTTGCTCCAACCATTAACAGATCTCCACCAAAGCACTTCCTGTTAGGCACATTCCAGTTCCCACCTTCATCTCAGAGGCTACTAGAGTACAGTTTTCTAGCCATAGTTTACTTTTCCTCACCTTTTGGACTTCCTGGAAAACTTCTACCCTGACCTGCCTCCTCCTGCCTTACCTCCCTTTCCATTCTCCACCCTCCAGTTCCCTCATCGTGCTGAAAGTCAATGATGTGCAAATTATATAAGCTGGAACCAAACTTTTGACGGCAAAACGAATGTATAAATTACTTCATAAATATTAAAATTTAACCTAAAGAAACTTAAGCTAGAACGGCAAAGGATTATATTGTAGTATCCTTCCTACTAGACAGACCTATTCTGAATTACTCTCATTTTCAGCATCCTTAGCAAAAATAATCCCTGCAGTAGAATCAAAGCCATACTTAATAAATTTTCTGGACTTTTGCAGGTGTTGATATCACACAATTTATACATTAAACAGATCTTATAAAAATCAAAATTTATTTTCCAAACAAACAACCCCTGGAATTTTGCTATATCTAAAATGAAGAACCCCCTTTACATCTATTCCTCTAGGCACTAGTTCATCGTGACTCAGAAGAATATTACTTACTGAGTCACTAGTACTTGCTTAACCTGATAATCAGTGTTTCAAGCCAATGCAGTTTCATTACACTGTAACATTAAACTGGAAAACAAGCAAACAAGATGTTCTTAGAACTGGACAACCCCACTGCCTCCAGCTAATAGTTAACCGAACTAATAACTAACATTCATTGATCACCTCTGGTAAACAGAGCAAGCATGACACGAATTGCTAAGAAAGACTTCAGTCTCATAGGTGAGAAGAAAACATCCCCTGGTCACAAGCCTCCCTATTTGTCCCAGCCCTGCCACAACCTTATCTCTTTACATCTATGCCTATTTCTTCAACCTACCACTAGAAAAGGATAGCGTTTCAAGTCAGTGGAAAGATAGCCAAGAGCTGACTACATAGCACAGAAATAGTATACACAGATTTTTATAATCACCACTTACAGATGTAGGATCTTCCTCCCAAATACCCTAAAACTGCTGATTCTCAATTGTTCCTAAAGGATTAAAGGAGGTTGAAGAAAATTTACTTAGCTCAAAGAGGCCAAAGAATTAAAAGGGCATGTCATAACAAGCAATTAGAATTGGTAACCACAATAAAAAAACTATTATCTGAGCTAGGAATTCTTCTTTGAACTTTATTTAATTCAGTTTGTTTTCAAAGGTTATTTTATGTTTTTACTGTATATGTAATATCATACTATTGTTGGTCTACAGAATCCTAAATACAATGGTATTTGTTTTGCAACAGAGTTTATTTTTTGGTAGCGTTAACAAGTTTACCCAAACAAACTCCTTTACCCAAAGCTCTACCAAGTTGATTCTTGGGACCAGACCCAACATAAGGCCAAAACAAACAGGAAAACCAGCCTACGAATTTCCCAGGGAAGTACTAACCCCTCACAGGTGTGGACAATTAATTAATGTAAGTAACTGATATAATTCTTGAAACTCCAGAAAGAATACATAAATGCTTTCAAAACATCTCCTTGTATCAGTCTCATGGTTGAAAACACTTTAAAAAAAATAATCCATAATTATTTTATGACAAAATTTTATTTCTTTCTACTCAATTGAGTAGTATTTACTGTGAAGAAGTCATTCATCAATTATACAGTTATCCAAAGATATTGCCATTCTGTAAAACATATCTGGATGAAATCAGTTTCATAAGTAATACTAAAAGAAAACCAAATCTTTTTTTATTTTATTTTTTCTTTCTTCTCTTTTATTCCTCAGCAAGTGCGAGAAATCAAATCTTTTTAGAAATATAATTTGTCTTTGAGTACAAACAGTATTACTCCATTTCATCAACTGTTTATAAGACTGCTCAGAATTACTTTTATACCATCAAATCTACCTCTATTCTCCCTTTTAAAATAAATATGAAGCTAGTAGGACTCCGAGAGTCCAAAATCACATAGAACTAAGCATGAAAGGTGGTATTCAAAGACTGTATGACACAGTAAGCAGACTTTAAAGTTATAATGTAATTTCATGAATGTTTTTAATAAATGCATAGCGCAATACATGTCTTCCTACCCAGTCATTCAGATTCAGATAGTCTTAAATGAGCCCCTGCTAGAAGCACCAGGTAACATGCTAGGTGTTTCCATTTAGATCACTGAATTTATAACCAGTGCTAGGATAGCATGATCTTTCAAGATGGCTGGGATAACTGAGTGAGAAAAATCACTAAGAGTAATCTTTCAACAACTACAGATTATCCTATGTCCTAGAAGACTAAAAGAACAAGTTTATACCTATCAAATTGAACCTCATTCCCTGCTCTAGAGTATAGATAAGGCATAAACCACCTAGAAATCATCTAAAAATTGAGTTGGAAACTGCGATGTTTAGCCCAAACACTTGGAGCCTTAACTGAGAATGAGGGAAGGCATAGGAGCCTCTTAAACTGCATCCTGCTTTCTTCCTACAGCAACCAACAAGACTAAATTTGGAGCCTATAAAGTGGTAGAAATGTCAAAACTTGGACTTAGCTATGTAGTAAGACTTATGTACAATTACCAATTTAGCATACTTCAGGTAAAAATAAGTACTTAACAGTCATATTGACCTTTTCTCAAAAAACTATTTAGCAATTGATGCTGAATATGAACTGTCACATTATCTGAGTATAAGAGCAACATAACAGGAAATATAATGTAGGCCATAAAAATAGAACGGAACGGGAGGGGGAAACCCTGTAAATTCAATCCAGGGTACTCCTTTTACAAGTTTATACTCTGTAATTTCTGATATTGCCGATTTCAACTACTAGAACATCTGAATTTACTACCCCTGAACGCCTATAAGGATCTTTGTTAGGTCAGGCACAGTGGCTCACACCTACAATCCTAGCACTTTAGGAGGCTAAAGCAGGAGGAATGCTTGAGGCCAAGAAGTTCAAGATTCCATCACTACAAAAAATAGAAAAATTAGCTGAGCATGGTGGCACATGCCTGTAGTCTCAGCTACTAGGTAGGCTAAGGCAGGAGGATCACTTGAGCCCAGGAGTTTAAGGTTGCAGTGAGCTATGATGACTGTACTCTAGCCGGGGAACAAAGTGAGACCCTGTCTCAAAAAAAAAAAAAAAAAAAAAATCTTTGCTGTTTAAGAGAGATCGTTTGTGATAGCCTAAAGCTCTAGGTCTAGATCCTGGAGCTGGAGAAGGTATCTTCTCTTAGGTCACTTTTAACCTAATGATTTTCTTAAAAGGTTCCAAATAATTTATTAATATTTATATTTAGTATTCATAATACTTGTGGCAAGCTTTTAGGTTAATGTACATAAAACCTTCATCATGTAGGACATTTTAAATCGCTAACTAGAATGGAAATAAGACAGTAAGTTAGCAAATAAAAATCTAGAGAAGCAATATAGCCCATTAATTTGGATTATAACAAGAGTAATATTTTATCCTTGCACAATGACAATGCTTGGACATATCCAAGTTATTTGAAATTCAATCTTACACATCAAACAACTTCTTCAGAACATTGGGTATTCTACGCCAAGTACTATCCTAGGGTTAACCAATAAAATTTAATGCTAACTTTGAGGCAGTATATCATATACTGAGTCACATTACTTATAGAATCATATGCTACGAATCTTTCCATTTGCAAAGGCCAATTCTAATCCTTGGTTTTGTAACCCACAGCAAAATAGGCACTCTAATATAATACTGGAGGGAGTAGAAACTGGTAACTTAGTAATATATACCAAAATTATAAATGCATAAATTCTCTGACCAAAATCTCCCACTTTAGGAATTTGTCCTACAGATAAACTTGAAAATGTATAAGATGCCATTTTACAAAGTAATTTACAGCAGCATCGTTTATAAGAGCAAATTTTTGAAAATACCCTAAATCATTTGAGGACTGGTTAAATAAACTGTGGTATTTCCATATAACGAAATACCAGGCAGCCTTAAAAAAGAGAAAGCTCTTTGTCCTGATACAAAAAAATCCAAACTCCAAGATACAGTAAACACGAAAAGCAAAGAGCAGAAGTTATGTATAGTATTCTGTAATACGTATAAAAGGGGAGTTGGGGAGGAACAGATGTATATGTATAGAGATATAATATCTCTAGGATCTCCAAGAATGTTACTTGCCTAGGAAGTGGCATCAGGTGGGTGGGCAATACAACAAAAGGAAGATTTCTCACTCTACATATTCTTTTAGTTTTTGAATTCTGAACCACATAAATGCACTGCTTAGTTAAAATTTTAAATTTAACCAATATATAACCTGTATAAATGCTAAAATACTGTATTTTTTATACATCACAATACATTATAATCTTACAAGATTATATTGTCACAGAATATAATCTGTAAGAGCCAGAAGGGTCTCTGAAAAATCCGAATCTATAAAAATCAATTTATAGATAAGAAAATTGTGGCCCAAAGAAGTTAAATAATCTCACCAAAAGGATATAATTAATAGGTGGCAAAGTACTGACTCCAATCCCGAACTATTCTCATATATTTCTGTCACCCACAGTTTCTTAATTATCACAAGGAACCAGCAAGTGTGGGCCAGGATCCTAGCTACATATTGAGGATACTATGAATGACAGCACTAGAGTGAGCTGACGTTCTAATCCCTGTAAGATACTGTTCAATGCACACAGAGAAATCAGAGGATAAAGTCTTACTTCTCAACTGGGTTACACTTTAGCAAAGTGCCAAGAGTACTTAAAGATACGGTACAAACATGGGGTGAGGAGCGGGCTTCCTACAAAGTCAATTACACTAGAAAATTTTAGAAAAATATTAAGCAACAATCAGGTAATTAAAAATTATTCTTATATTAAAACGAACACCAATATACTATGGCACAGAATATAGAATGCACACAAATATTTAAGGTCAACATGACACTTTCACAGAATTTTTATGCTGCTTCTAATTGAGTCTGATCCAAGGGGCCTAGAAGTACACATATTCACTCTCAAACTCTTAAGACGCAGGAAGGTTTGAGAACCCTACTACATCAAGGAAATTAAAAGAATGTTCTCAATGGCAGTGGAATAGGGTTGGAGCTAGACAGCCTATTCGTGCCACTTGTAACCTTAGATCACTTACTTAAATCTTGAGCTCAGAGCCTCAGTTTCTTTATCTGCAAAATGTGGTCAATATCACTTAGCTTGTAGTTTCGTTGCAAGGATTGGAGATAATATAATTACTATAATAAACTGCCTAGGCTCTAGAAGGATTACAATAAACAATGGCTACTATTATAGCCATCACAAACCTATCAGCATCTTTATTTGATTGTCTAACCATTCATTTGGTTTCAATTTGGAGAACAAATAAGGCAGGCAATAGATATTTATAAGCCCTCCCAGCTAGCCATAGAAATAGGCCAATAAGATAAAATTACCTAACCAGTTTATCATACTCACATATTTCATTTCAAACTTCTTAGCCAACATTTCCACTTCTTGCCTCTCTTGATGCTCATCATTAAATGGGTCTTCTGTGTGAATGAGCTTCTTCTGATTCAAGGTGAATGGGAAAAGAAACAGAAGTATTAGTATTACTGCAACTATTATTATTGTTATATATTTGTTATTGTTATATATCAACTACTCCAATTAAATTTTAATATAATTGAATGTACAATTATACTAAAAAATGTTATTATATGTGTTATATAATTGTATTAATATCATTGGAGTTGAATATATGCTTAAATTTAATCAATAATGAAAGACGATCTTTCCTAATATGAACAAGTAAGTCAAAAGCATTAAAAGTAACTAAAAAGAAATAAAGGTTCATAGCATAACGTATTCACAGTTTTCATAGACTCACTCATATATATTACACATTGCACAGTTTTTTAGTAGCTATGAACTCAACAATCCAAATTGTCTTCACCTGCAAAATGATCATATGGTCACCCTCATCCAAATAACAAGGAAAAAAATCCCACAAACATTAGGTAAAAAAAAAATGAAAATCCCACTTATAACTCTAGTTTGCCATTTTCCCTAACAAAGATTAACTGTTTTGGTCAGAAAATGCTTCTAAAAGAATCTCTAGATTATTAATTGGAGTCAATGTTTAATTATCTGCCTGGGAGTTATCAGTTGAGTATCTGTAGCTATTACAGCTATTGGAGAGTCAGTATGAACAATCTCTCTATCACCAATATCCTGACACTGGATATCCATTCAGAGAATATACAATACTTTTAAACAAAGCTAGAAAAGTGAAATAGCTGCAAAAAGATTATATTACCATGGCTTCCTTCTAGCAGAGAGGAGTGATAGTTTATTATAATACATGGTTTAAAAACATGCACACACAGAGCTAGGATCCATCCATTTACCAAAACAAACAAACAAAAAGATAAATCACATCCTCGAATTTGCTATGTTAGCAGACACATTTTATACATATGGTTTTTCAATACATGGAGAAGTCAAAACAAGGAGCTATTTATAGATAAAAATACTATTTTTATCCAGTTTCAGAAGATTGATTAGAAAGTTAAAAAAAGGAAGGTTAGATGATTTTACTGAAGTCTAATCTTCAGGTAATTAAAAATGAAAGTATATTACAGGTGAAATACTACATACAGATTCAGCTGACCCTGAGTGGCAAGAAAAAATGCAGACAGGATGAAGATTTGCCCACTTTGGAACTGAAATACTTCATCCTGGATACAAAAGCTAAGATATGATCAGTCTAAAAAATATGACATAAAAACATGGACAGAATGAACACAAAACAATTCATCATACCTGCGACATTAGAATAAAGGACTACTCCTTAAAGCTTAAAGGAGTTAATTTTAGAATCAATTTTTTAAATTATGGTAATAAATAATTAAATCCTGTATCCCAATAGAGTTACCAATAGAAAATATAAACATGATCCAAAAGGAAATAAACTACTGAGAATAAACTGATACAGAAATAAGGAATACTAGGCATGTTCAGGGTATAGCCTTAACTTGACGTTGAAGTTAAGAACTGACCAACCACACCATACCTTGCTCTTTCATGCACTGGGAAGTCCAAATACTAGGTCTTACTACTGGTCTGATCCATTTTATATGTGCAAATATTAACACTTGGATTTGTATTTTTCATAAGGATCATGTTACATGGCATTCTAAAATATTTTATGTAATTTATATAAGCATCAAAAGTATATCTTTTAATTACTCTTGACAATCTATAAAAAATTTTTTAAAATGGACTCATATTCTTTATAGTTACTAACCCTCCTCCCCAATTAAAACTAAGTTAGCATCTTTGTTTTTTTTTTTTGGACAGGACTTTATCAAATAGCATCTTTGTTTTTTCAGGTGAAAAAAAAATCTCAAAATTACCAACTGCCCACATTCGAAACTGATGCAATAATTTTGTTCTTTGATCTTAACGCATCAACACCATTTTCAGGAGACCTATCACAAATCTTATCCAAAATATGCAATATTACAAACAATGAAATACCACAGAATTCTCAAATAGCATAGTTACATTAACACTATAACTACTTATTTTCTTTTTTACAATAAATGTTCAATTAATCATGTTCACAAAAGGGTGCTCTGGTTAGCTGATTTTCTGGTGTACTAAGAGTTAAAAAAATGTTTTCTTTAGTATCAATCACTGCCAAACTTATTTCTAAAATGCAATATTACCCTTTAGCCAGAAATGGTTAACAAATTAATCTTTCAGAATAGGGATGATTCCAATGCCTGTCCTCATTCTAAACCACCTCTATCACAGCACAGGACTGCATAAACATAACAAGACTAAGGGTTTAGCTAACCTGTGGTTTTGTTTTTCATATTTTCCCAGCATAAGCTTAGTTAATTGTCCTTTTCCTCATTAACAGAAATAGAGCACAGAAAACATTCAGATTGCATTCTGGCTAATCAGGGTTTTACTACTGATTTAGCATTTATGAAGGACCGATTTAAATGTACCCTAACATAGAAGGTATCCACATGTAACACTTTTTTTTTTTTTTAACACAGCTCCACATCTATCACCTTCAGGATCTGGAACTAAAATCTCATTCAGAAAGAAATTTTACAAGATCTCTTTTCCTTCCCTCTTTACTTTCAGCCTACTACAAGGTATACTGTTCAATTACAATAACTCAAAATTAAAACTATTTTGAAAATATTACAACATCCCTAAAAATAAATGGACTCTCCTTCAGAGGGAAGGAAAAACCAGATTTGGGAACCACCACTTTCCAGACCAATTCTAATGTTCACATTTTACTTTTTGATGGTCGCTCTTGAGGATTTCCATTCATGGATCCAGCACAATTTTACTTAAAGAGATGTTTTCTACACTTTCTTATGCAATAAATGTATTCACTAGGAGTAATCACAGAAAAATGTGGCAAATCTTTGCTGCAAAGATGCACTGTATAAACAATGGATTTTTTTTTGTTCAGTGGAACAGGACAAAAGATGTATGGCTGAATATACAATGAGAAAATTAGACCAATAAACTCCTAAATTGATAGTGTAAATACAAAAATTAAATGGAATTATACATCTTTCTCCTATTGCATGAAAGCAGTAGTTCTGGTATTCTCAAGTTAACAAAGCTAGGGTGCCAAAATGAACTTTTTTCCTAAACTTTGTTTTACAATTAAAAGATATATGTCTATTATTAATTTACCATGGCATGAGTATTACAGCATAAAGAGAGTTATAATAGAAATACTTTGTATTTGTACTATGACTCTAATTTTACTTCGTTTTGGCAGAATCCTCTAAATTTAAACTGTATTAGTTGTAAGAGATTTTGCTTTACTAAGGATTGGTAATACTATGGAAAGAAGTACTAATAAAATTTCATACATTTGTAAAATGGGGATAATGGTTCTTACCTCATGGAGTTCTGCTGAACCAAAGTAGGTAAACCATGTACGGTACTTGCTTAGAGCTATGTCTAGCACATAGTAAGAACTCAGTAAATGTTAGCTATTATTATAGATTTTTACCCAAAGATAATGCTTTTCACCTGTACTTTATAAAAATTGCAAACCTACTTAGAATAGCGAGTCAAATACAATTTATTTGAAAAATGCTCCAATCCAATGTTTTCAATACTTTTTTGGGAAAAAAATGACATCACATTTAGAAAGAGGAGCAGTAAAATTAGTCTAAAGGGCAATATGATATGTGGAAGTGACCAAAATGATCTAAACCCTTATAAATTCATCTTGGTTGAAAACAATTTAGTAAAGATTTGATCATACAACATTTGTAAATAATGATCAAAAAATTATCTGGCCATAAAATAAACAAAATCTAGTGACACCGTTTTTAACATGATACTTTTTGACTAAGCAAGCAGTCATCACCTCAACTATAAAGACAGTTGAGGATGAAAACAAAACAAGTGACTTTCTGGAGTCCATTAGACCTATGCTACAGCAAAACCTAATAAAGGGCATATTTGCTCAATAACAGGGGAAATTGTTCTCTTTCTTTTCTATTACTCTATCATTTCCCGTACTAACTTACTTCTAAAGAGCCATCAACCCACAACAATAAAAATTAAAATTACCAACAAACCCCTGTCCTATCTCCATTGTTCATCAATTACATGAAAAGCATGCTTACATATTTTCAATAAAGTTTGTAAAAATTCAAAGCTAAGTGCTTTTTCTATCAATCTCCAAAAATTTCAATGGCCAAATACAATAATATCCTCCTATAAACTAATGATACACACTCAAATAAGAATATAATGAGTAGGCGCCAAATAAAACAGGAGACACCTTCCCATTCAATTACAATATGAACAAACTCCACAGAAAGCAAAGCTAAGGTTTACCAGTACTAATGTAAGGAAGAAAAATACGTAACCAGATAATCAACCCGCTTCTCCATTCCTAAAGTGGAAACCTTAGTCTCTGAAAATCTTTAATTACTCTTAAAGCCCCTTCGATTAAAAAAAATACCACATGCACGCAAGCACACCTCAGCAGCCACGGCGCCCCGCACAACAAATAGTGATGAGGATGAGGATGATACGAGAGGGGTTACACAATCTCTCTGCTTCAGAGTGGGGGGCGTGTCCCCCAAGGTTTTCTCTTCCTTTCTACTGGAACGAGAGCTGGAGCGCCACAAGGAGAACCCCAGGCGCACGGCTTGCAGGGCCCCAAGATTTTGTGTGGGGAGCAGAAAAGAAAGGAGGAAAATCTGAGGTTTCGAAAGGTGCAGAGGAAAACAGGCTCGGCGCGGTGCTGGGAGCGAATGCGGGCAGGGGGGTGTCGGCGCGGCCGGGTGAGAGCCTCGGCAACCCCGGGGAGCGGAGCAAAGCAGCGCTCACCGCCCCGTCCACCCGCTCGGCCCCTGCCCCCTCCACCCCACCCTCGGGGTGACTAGGACGTGCTCCGTGGGCGCCCGAAGGTGCAAACCAGCTGGGGAAGGCGGCGGGTCCTGAGGCTCCCGGGGTCTGGGGCAGGAGGGAGGAATCTTCTGTACCCGTTGTTCTCCGCACAGCAGCAGCTCCGGGTAACTGAACTCCACGCAGCTTTCGTCAGTGGGGTCCTTGAGCACCAGCTCCAGGCGCACCGTCTCCCTCGGCGGCCGCGGCGGCCGCTCCGCCCGAGAAGCTGACTCCCGCAGCGGGGGCGACTGCAAGGGCAGCTGCGGGAGCGGCGGCGGCGGCGGCGGCTCGGGCCGCGGGGGCTCGCGCTGCAGCGACATGGGCGGCTCGGCGCAGCTGACCTCGCGCTGGGGGAGCGGCTTCTCCCGCGGCGGGGGCTGCGCGTCCGAGCGGGGGGCTGGATCCCGTGGGGCCGGCGGCTCCGCCCGGGCCGGCTCGCGGTACGGCTGCGGCTCCAGCCGGGGGGGCTCGCGGGGGTACTCGGGCTCGCGCTCAGCTCCCGGGTACTCGGCCTCGCACCGCCTCACCGGTGACAAGCTAATGAATGCTACTCTGCGCGGTTCCGCCATCCCCACTGTTCTGGCCCTCGGCTTTCGCTCGAGCCGGCGCTCGCTTCTACGCCGCCTTGCGTGCCTGCCCGCCCTTCCTTTTGCTCTCCGTCGCTTTTCTTCCCTCCACCACCCTCAGCCGTCTCCGCCGGCGCCACGGTGAGTGCGGACCGTGCCCCCTTCCCCGCTACTATGTTCTGATGGGTTCCGCCGCCATCGCCAGGGTCGCCGCAGCCGCCATGTTGGATCCCCCACATAAATAGAAGCAGGCCGCTGAGCGGGCGCATGCGCAGAGAGGAGACGCTCGCGTCCACTGTCGTGGCTGTTGCTCAGTTTTCCTCTTTTCTTCCCAACAGTCTGGAGTCCAGACAGATCGGCGGAAGTGACGTCACGGAGCGACCTGTTTCCTCGGAAACGGAGACGCCGTCTGCGCCCTTCCTCAAAGGGAGGGTTCTGGTGTTTCCCAAGGAGCTTCCTATTCGCACCCGGAAACCGAAGGCGCGTTTGGAGCTTCGAAGGGCTAGAGTTGGGATGTGCCTGGGACCGACCCAGCCATGGCGCCGCGTCCTGCCAGACACTGCCTCCCGCAGCTCGAAGTACCGAAGGAAGAAAGGAAATGCCCAGCTCCAGCCAGAGTCGCCCCAGTGGCTCCTCTCCCGAAAGCGCTACGCTGACTGCCACGGGCTTCCCGTTCGTAGACCAACTCCTGTTTTCCTCACCTGGCCAAAGTGGGCGTTGCGTGGGGCACGGTCGTAAATGCTCAATAACGCTGTGTAGTTAAAATTAACAAGCAAATGAACAGTCCTGGGCTCATTTGTAAGGCCTTAACTGTTGACGTCAATAGAAAACTTCTTGAGAGTTAGGTGATTATCTTAGGGGCGCACTCCCTGAAAGAATGCTAAATGATCCATTTGAGGCTGGAGGAGGAGTGTTGATTGGGCAAGTCTTGTAGGCGCGCCTGTGATAAACTAACTGGAATTCAGATTTAAAAGGGCGAGAATTGCCGTTTTAATCTGTTGAACAGAAAGTATATTTGAGGACTCGTTCTCCACATCCTGAAGGAAATCCAAGCCTTCTGTTAATTGCATTAACTGGATTTACTGTTGAGGAATTTTAATTGAGTCAGTGTGACGTCATAAACAAATTGTGAGTAGGTTCCATTTTTTGCTCTTCCATTACTTTCCCTGCTTGTACGAAGATGGTGATGGAATCGATGATTCCAAAGGTCCCTCCCAGCTCTAAAATGCTGTCATTTCTCCTTGGCACCATGTTTTGCCTCCGTTGTCTCCTTTCCCATTGCTCCTCTTCTGATTCTGAATTAGGGTCTCTTTTTTGTATTGTGCTAGTAGTACTTAAGTGATCTTTCTGCCCTCAATCTCTGTTCCCGCCAGTCTTGCAATGGGGCCATTTTAATGCTTCTAAAACACTGCTTTTGGTTATATCATTCTCTGTCCTAGCTGCAACTTACCTACAAACTATGTTCTATACTTGTATTCAATATTTTCGCAATTTAGCTCCGAGACTGCAAACTGGTGGTCTGTGGGCCAAATCGTCTTGCAGTTGTGTTACTTATCCAACATTACTTTCTGCTGACTTCTGCCAAAGTTGGATGTTTTTCCAACTTTTTGATCCATAAGCCACACAAGAAATAGATTTTACTTTGTAACCCAATGTACACACACGTGTCCATATCTGAAATACAAGTTTCGCAATACTTACCTTCCGTGTAGGATAAAGTAAAAACAAAGTTAATTTAATATAAAAATATTTTATAATACAGTGTAGAAACAAATCTTAATATAAATAAAACAGAAGCTAATTAAGAAATCTTTTATTTACTGCCACGGAAGTCTTTGCCTGTATATAAATAAAACAGAAGCAAATTAAGAAAGATTTTATTTACTGCCACGGAAGTCTTTGCCTGTTCCTAGATTTATTCCACTCCAGAATTCACGAGGACAATGATACCAGGACAATCTGTTGTACTATTGAACCTGATCTTTTTCCTTATTTTTTAACAGATCAAAATTGAAAATCCTATTTCACATACATAGACAGTACTGAATAGTATTAATATTATAATAATGTATATCCACGTTCTTCTTAGCAATAAATTCTTCTTTAATCTTAATCCAACATCATGATAAATTTCATACATGGCAATCATTTTTCTGCGTAAATGAAGTACTAAACTGCAGTAATTTATTTTCTTCATAGAATACCAAGGTTAATTCAATTATTTAAGGTTTCTAAAACTAAAAGAATCTTAAATACATTATATTTAATGTTTCAAGTTATCTTCTGTTTTAACAGTTTCTTACAATTTTTTGTGTCTGTTTCCTGATCATAGTTGCTGTTTCATCACTTGAAATTCTGTTATAAATTGTATAATTTAATTTTTGTTGGCCTACATGCTCTTTTGTGATTTTTTTAACCACTAAAATATTTTTATTTTTGTCATTGACAACATATGCAACACTGCAATTGTATCATTATTCTGTTTGGTTTCTTAAGTATTAAGTATGCATTAAAAATATATATTTTTATATTTAAGAAATGTGACACATTAGAGAAGTCCTGTATGAACATAATCCCTGCTCAATATGTTTTCCTGCTTTGTTTCATACATAAATATTAATAATTAAATCTACAAAATCATAAATAAAACTGTCAATTTTCATGGTATAGAAGTATATACGAATTTTATAGTTTGACAAAAGTGTTCTCATTATGATGTTATAATTAACAACATGAAATATTTGCAGTGTTTATTATCAATTAAATGACTTATCACAAGTTCTTATTGTCTCCCAACCTGTTCTGCCAATAACAGACTTTTCCAGTGCACTTGGTAAAGGTACCATGCATTTAAAAAATCAAAATGAGGGCCAGTGCGGTGGCTCACGCCTGTAATCCTAGCTCTCTGGGAGGCCGAGGCGGGCGGATTGTTTGAGCTCAGGAGTTCGAGACCAGCCTGAGCAAGAGCGAGACCCCCGTCTCTACCAAAAATAGAAAGAAATTAATCGAACAACTAAAA
>CAUYSK010058531.1:0-69799 GCA_963575035.1 Avahi laniger
TTGTTTGTGCATATGCCCATCCCTCCCCAGCCTAACATCCAATAAATGTTATTCTTATATGTGCACTTAAATGTTAATTAGCTAATACCAATTTGATGGTGAGTACATGTGGTGCTTGTCTTTCCATTCTTGGGATACCTCGCTTAGTAGAATGTGTTCCAGCTCTATCCAGGAGTATACAGAGGTGCTATATCACCATTGTTTCTTAAAGCTGAATAGTACTCCATGGTATACATATATCATAGTTTATTAATCCACTCATGTATTGATGGACATTTGGGTTGTTTCCACATCTTTTCAACTATGAATTGTGCTGCTATGAATATTCAAGTGCAGATGTCTTTTCCATAGAGTGACTTTTGTTCTTTTGGGTAGATGTCCAGTAATGGGATTGCTGGATCGAATGGTACTTCTACTTGTATCTCTTTAAGGTATCTCCATATTGCTTTCCACAGAGGTTGCACTAGTTTGCAGTCCCACTAGCAGTGTATGAGTGTTCCTACCTCTCCGCATCCACGCCAACATTTATTGTTTTGGGACTTTTTGATAAAGGCCAGTCTCACTGGAGATAGGTGATATCTCATTGTGGTTTTGATTTGCATTTCCCAATCTGTATCAGAAGAATAAAGTGGGAGGAAATATTCTACCCAATATTAAGGCTCACTATGTACCTACAGTAATCAAAACAGGGTAGTAGTAGCTGAAAGAAAGATACACAGAACAATGGAACAGAATAAAGAGCTTAGAAATAGACCCAAACAAATCTGCCCAAACTGACTCTTTTTATATTTCTATCTTTGGCCTATTTAACTATCTGCAAAATGCATACCATGCATTCTTTTTAAAATTATTTGTATTAATATATAATCCATACACCATAAAATTTATCCTTAAAATGTACATAAGTCAGTGGTTTCTACTATGTTCAGAAATTATGCAACCATCATCACTAATTCCAAAACATTTTCATACTCTAAAAAGAAACTCCATACCCATGAGGAAATGCCCCTCTTTCCCCCTATTCTCAGCCCCTGGCAACCACTAGTCTATATTCTGTCTCTATGGATTTGTCTATTCTGGATATTTCATATTAATAACATTATACAATTTGTGGCCTTTTGTGTCTGGCTTCTTTCACTTGGTGTAATGTTTTCAAGGTTCATCCATGTTGTAACATGTATCAGCACTTCATTCCTTTTTATTGCTAAATAGTATTCTATTGTATGGATATACTGTATCTTGTTTATTCATTGATCAGGAGGATCATTTTGGTTGTTTCCATTTTTTTGCTATTATAAATATCGCTGCTGACAACATTCATATATAGATTTTTATGTGGATGTATGTTTTCAGTTCTCTTGCAAATACACCTAGAAGTGAAATTGGTGAATCATATTGTAACTCTATGTTTGACTTTTTAAGGCAAAGCCAAACTGTTTTCCAAGGCAGCTGCACGATTTTGCATTCTCACCAGTAATGTGTGAGGCTCCAATTTCTCCAACACTTGTTATTGTCCATTTTTTATTATAGTTGTCCAAACGAGTGAAGTGTATCTCACTCCTTATAATTTGGGTTTACGTTTCCCTAATAATAAATGATGTTGAGCATCTTTTCATGTGTTTATTGGCCATTTGTATATCTTCTTTAGAGAAATTTCTATTCAAGTCCTTTGCCCATTTGTTTCAGAAGAATGACCCACACTGGGAGACCAATTAATGTCAAAAGAAAAGAAAAGGAAGATATTTAAGCTGTATATGAAACTTCTAGTAGATTGGGCAATATAAAATTGCCATTTTTGTAAGTTAAAAATGATTGAATTTCATCATTTTAAAATGTTTCAAATGGGAGACTCAGCAAATAGTAATTCTATTAAGCAAGATACAGTAAACAGGTGGAAGAGCTTATTTGGCAGTAAAGACATCATTTTTATTAGATGAAAGAATTGAAAGATTAATTTCCAATTTTCAAAAGGCAGGCTTAGAGAGATACTTTGTCAAGTGCGAGAGGGAGGGATCACTACCTCCTTTCCCTCAAATCCAACATAGCTTCAGCAAAAGGCAAAGGATAAACTGAGAACTCAAGAGTAGAGTCTCTCAGAACCAAAATACCTGTATGTGTTCCTCACTACTGTTCCCTTTTCCTCATGGACACAAAGCTAAGCTTCATTCCCCATCTTTCCCTGCAGTTGGATGTGGCTGACCAATGGAACGTAGGTGGAAGTGACACGTGGCATTCCTGGAAGTCCTTGCACAGGTGGCCTGCATTCCCTTCCCTAACTCCGAAGCCAGTGCAAGGCTCCATCAGAGGGCATCACACTGGACAGGGCCTGTGTCCCTACCCCAGTGAAGGCTTCCCGACAACTAAGAACATTCGCGTTAGACTTTGCATGAACGAGAAATAAACTTTTATTGGGGTAAGCCATTGAAAGTTTGGAGTTAGTTCATTACAGCAGACAGTCTACCCCGACTGATACAAGGTCTTTAACAAATAGCCAGTGATTCTGGGCAGCCATTTCTTTGCCACTGTGCCTCAGTATTGCCTCCTCTGTAGTCATACAGGAAAGAGTAAATCCACAGTTATGTTCCGGCAGCAATTTCTTCTCATATGGATGTGTTCCTAGGGTTTCTGAGTATGGGCACTCTCTTCCCTGCAACAATCTGACCAAATTGACATATTACAGAACTTCAACAAAATCCCTAAAAACAATAAACAAATCCCTCTAAACATAAGATCTTCAGAAAAACAAGATAGATATAGCACAGCATATAATGACTTCTTAATTCAATATATAGGTTTCACTGGTTTCCATAGCATTAAACTGACCCATGATGGCTGGACTGTATTTTATCATCTCTCATAGGAAGAAATGAGATGTATAAAAGGTTCCCCAAACGTAAAATGTGAAATAAGGACTGCTTCCTCCTCCCTTCCCCTCTCAAACAAAATCTTTAAAAATCCTGCTCCGCCCCGTCTCCTCATCTCCACAAATGACGCCACCATCTATCTGGTTGCTTAAGCCAGACATCCAATCGTTGCCTTTTAAACTGTTTCCCTTCACCACTGCTTGTACATCTCTAATTCATCTGCAATTGCTATGAGCCCCACTTCCGAATCATATTCCAGAAGTCATTTTTCTGACTCTCCACTGCTACCCCCTTAGTCTAAACCACCTTCTCTCATCCGAAACTGCAATAGCCCCTAAAAGCCCCCACTGTCACTCTTGAACCACCGCTACCCTTCCCCAGAGAACAGCTAGAGGAGTCACAGATTATATCATGTCACTCTGTTAAAAATTCTTCACTGGCTTTCCATTGCTTTTGAAATGTAACACAGATGTCTTTATCATGTCCCATACAACCATATGTGCTCCAGCCCCTGCCAAACTCTCCAATCCTGCCTTGTGTCACTGTAGCCCTCAACTACTACACTTTAACTACCAAATTAGTTCATCTTAACGGACACATTTATTGATTTTGAGCAAATGTATTTCAACTTTGCTGGAATCAGCAGAAGGAAGTAGCGTATCCCCAACCAAAAGAAATGATTATCCTAATACCTTCCATCTCAGTCCTTTTATTTAAATCTAACATTTGTATTCCTTTATTTGTGCCTCATAGAGAAAATGTGTAACAACTAGGCAGATGCTATTCTTCTTTGACAATTGTAAAACTGAAACATGCAGAGAGGTCAAAATGCATGAAATGGCCGTATCTACCTTAAATGTAAATCAAACATTAATGGAATTTCAGGCTTCAATTAATCCTACAGAGTAATATTAAGTCAGCATCAAATACATGTCCTAGTTTCCAAAATGTCTTAAGTACTGGAATGTTACATGTCTTAGATTCATTTTTTAACCATGTTTTAAACATCTGTGTCATCCTCTACTATCCCTGAAAACTGTGATATTATCCTAATTTAGGATTATCTCTACTTAGAAAAATTGTATTTGCATTGTCATGGCAAAAGTGGTCTTGAAATGCATAGACCATCCATGTCAAATGAAAATTAATGACCATGATTAATTTTCTAATGTCAAATATCTAGTTAGGGATCTTTGACATTTCAAAACAAAACTAAAAACTCAGAAAACAAGTGTTATGTTTTTACCAATAGGGGCCAAGATTTATTTTTGTTTGAATGCTAAAATTAATTTATAAAAGAGAATTTTCATTGTATTTGCTCATTTGTTAGTAATCAGATATTTTTCTAAGAATAAAGAGAACTAAATTACCCAGAGGTGCTGAAACTACCGATTACTTATGCTTACTTGAGTTCAACCAGAACAGTACTAAACAATGATTTCTTATCGCATTTGCAGAAAAATTACTTATCCAAACTAATTCATACCCAAAATATTTTATAAAATTGAACTACTCTGGTTGGAATGGGAGTAAAAATTCAGAGCTCCGCCTGCTGATCTACCCTGTCACCCTAGTTTTCCTAAGACAAATTTAAGGTTTATAAGAGTTGTGCCTTATAATCCACAGAAGTTGCTGGAATTTTACTTCTGGTCCTATTAAAAATGATGGATGTTATAACACAAGTTTAAAAATCACTGTATGTTTGCTTTTGGTTTTGAATTATTCTGTTCCTGTTCTATTTCAAATTGCTTATCCCTCTCTATTATCTTATACTATTTACTCTGCTTGTATTGTTTGTTTCCAAACACTACAATTTCAGTGACGATGAGTTTTGAATTCCTAAAACACAAAGGGGAAGGAACATATATGTCAAGGGATAGATTCAGTATTTTCGTACATTCAATGTTTTGTTTTAGGAGCACAACTTTCTTTTACATCAAGTGAGCCATAAAGCACTGCTCATTATAATGTATAACTAGACACCACGCTTGGTAATAACAACGAAAGTCAATGGTTTGAAGCCAAATTCCCTGGTACTGAAATAAAAACAACCATAACCAGAAAAATGCACATGAACGCAGCTTTCTACAGATTTAGGGATTTTACTATTTATATCAATAAATCTGAAATGGAAGAGAATATATTGCAACAGAAAAAAATAATGCTATAAGTTTCACAGGATACAGAAATAGACAAATCAAACTCAAGCACAAGAGAAAACCTTAATTGCAATGCCTTGCAGACAAGGTTATATAAGGCAATCTGTCCACTAACCAATGTTTCTTTCTTTTCAATGGATGCACAATAGCCTTCATCATTTTAAGTCCCACCTGGTACAGGCCTGCCTCAGGAAGCAGCCTATGCCAGGCTGGGTAAGCAGGAATTTTGTGTGCCATGGATCTAAGGAGGATTGCTCAACCCAATTACACCCAATACCCCCTTTATTAATAGATATTTGGTTATGTCTCCTTTACTATTCTGAAGTAAAATTCATTGATAATATAACCTACTGATGCATATATTTCATAAGCCTCCAACAGAGATGTAAAGAAGAAATAAAAATAAAGCAATTCATCACTTAAGAATACATGCTTCAAAATATAAATGCTCAGACATGGTATCATAGTCCTTTTGTGCTGCTATGACAAAATGCCTGAGATTGGGTAATTTATAAGAAATGGAAATTTATTTAGCTCATGGTTCTGGAGACTGGGAAGTCCAAGAACGTGGTGCCAGCACCTGGCAAGGGCCTTCTCACTGCATCATCCCATACTGGAAGGCAGAAGGGCAAGAAAGGGCACAAGTGAGAGAGAGAGCAAGAGGAAGCCAAACTCAATTTTATAACATACCCACTCTTATGGTAACAAACCCAATCCTGAGACAATGACATTGCATTAATCCATTCATGAGGACTTTACCCAAACACCTGCCATTAGGCCCCACGTCCCCCAACAATATTGCCCTGGGGATTAAGTTTGGGGGACACATTCAAACCATAACGTATGACTACATTAAAAGACCTAATGAAGTAATTGGACGTTTGCAAGTATCATAGTAAATCTGGTTTAAGAAACATAAAAAAATTCAAAGATATTTCATATGAGAAACAGGTAACAAAAGGCAGACATATGAACAGGAGGACATAGAATAAAAACTAGCATTAGGATAAGTAACAAGAAACCAAATGTATCTGTATACGATAACACAAAAAGGGATATATCCAACAGGCCATGACAAGTTACACACTGTTAAAGTGACGAAAAGGAGGAATTATGATATGCATTTGATTGAATGATTAGTAATGTCAATTACTAATTACCCCTGCTAGGATGCCACATTTTAGAACCTACTCTCAAAGTCTGTGGGGGATTTATCACTTAGAAATACATTCAGCTGCTAGTAACACGTTGAAAAACCCTTGACTTAAACATAACAGAGGCCAATTCTCTATCATTAAAAAAATCCAGCAGTATACAGCAAGGGCTAGAACGATGGCTCCATGGTCATCAGGAATCAGGCTTTTTCTATCTTTCTGCTTCACCACCTTTAGCACATAGTTTTCATCCTCAAAAATTGCCTCATACTTGCAAGATGGTGCAATCATCAAGTCCATGATCCAGGCATCAGGATAAAGAAGAGGGCAAGACCAAAAGTCATATATCCCAGCTGACCCAGACTCTATTTTAAAGTCCTTTTCTGGAATTCTCACCAAAAGACACCTGCTCTCCCCTCGTGGACCACTATTCCCTTTCCTTTCTGCAAAAGAGTCCGGGAGACACAGTTACATATCTGGGCACATTGCTACACCCAACAATACAGGGATTTTGTTAATACAGGAGAAGGAAAGAATGGATACTGGATAGGCAGTTTATTTGTTCACTGCTTAGAAATCACAGATTCCCCTAAGGACAGGAGAAATAAACTATCTAGTTACTGAAATTAATGATTAATTGTTGCCTCCTTGAGTTCTTTTACAAAGACAGACAGACAAGGTGATCTGCCGAGGGCCTCTCAACTCTGTGCTCTATAGCTGCGATTCCCCAACCCCCGGGCTGCGGACTGCTTAGGGACCCAGCCGCAGAGCTCCACTGCCTCCTCTCACCAACCTCCCCCAAGTCCTCCGTGGAAAATTGTCTTCCATGAAACTTAGGAAAGCAGGGAAGGTCACACAGCAGGAGGTGAGCAAGAGCAGCAAAGCTTCATCTGTAGCTGCTCCCCATCGCTCTCATCACCACCCGAGCTCTGCCTCCCCACCCATCCCTCCCCGACCATGGAAAAATTGTCTCCCATGAAACTGGTCCCTGGTGCCAAAAAGGTGGGGCACCACTGCTGTATAGTTCTGGCTGACTCAATACTTCATTTTGTAGTGGAAGGCATAAAGAAAATCTCTGGTTCCTAGCTCTGTACCTTTGCTCATTTTGTGGGCTAGTTTCTGCATCCAAAATGTCTGGTGGCCTCCCATCTGCTTCCCCAAATCTTATCAATCTAGGCTAAAGTATCACCTCTTCCCTGAAGCCTTCTCTGATTACTCTGGTCCAATTGATCTTTCTCCCCTCTGAATTCTCACTACACAGAGTCTACCAACCCTTTAGTTGTTCAGTGCTCTCTGATGTTTTGTAGGTGTGAATAGTACATTCCCCAAGTATAAGAAGGTAGAGGCTTTTCCCCCCAGAACTTCAGCAAAGATGCTCCTCTAAAGAAATGCAGTCAGAGGAGGAGGCAGTCTACCCCTCCCAGAGGACTCCTTTGAGGAGTGGGCTTCTAGAAGTGGTGGTATGTGAGCAGTAGGGGAGCAAAGAAAGAGAAAGCTAACAGAAGAGCAGCATGGTGATGAAGGGACTCCACAGAGAAATGAGGAGAGCTTGTTTAGCACCTGAGAGAAATTTAGGGGGAAGAATAGATGTCTAAAGATGAACTTTACTGGCTGCAATGACTCGTGTCTGTAATCTTAGCACTTTGGGAAGCCAAGGCAGAAGCATCACTTTAGCCCAGGCGCTCAAGACCAGCCTGGGCAACACAGCAAGACTCTATATCTAAAAAAGAAATTTAAAAATTAGCTGGGCATGGTTGTGCATACCTACAGTCCTAGCTATTCAGGACCTGAGGTAGGACAATCATTTGAACCCAGGAGTTTGAGGTTATAGTGAGCTATGATCATGCCACCACACTGCAGCCTGGGCAACAGAGCAAGACCCTGTTTCTTAAAAAAAAGAAAAAAATTTAATAAATTAATTAAATAAATAAAGATGAACTTTAGGAAGTCTGTTGTGTGGAGTGCTATATAAGAAAGGGCAGTGCAGATTTTAAGACACTTTCAGGAAGACAGGGAGTGAAGATAGGCATTATTCTTCAAGGCTTTCGAAGTTGCTTTGTGTTTTGTTCGACTGGGACCACCTCACACAGCCACTGAAGACAAGCTTCAGACTGAGGCAGAGACTCGATTCTGAGACACTGATTGTCCTCCCAAAACAAGCTAAACAAGTTCAACAGAAGAACAACAAAATTCAAAGGCAGAACTATGAGGTGCTTATTGTGATGGAAGGGAAAATTAACTAAAAGTAACAATAAATAGAAAAACATCACACTTATTTTCCTCAGATAAATTTGGTACTGTGATTTCTCTGTGGTTAAACAAGAAAAAAAGGAGATTTGGAAAATTATTTAATGGATTGGGGTTTTATATAACAAAAACATGGATACTAGTTTTCTGGTTTGGGGGTTTTTTTGAGACAGGTTTTGAGACAGGGTCTCACTCTGTCTCCCGTGCTAGAGAGCAGTGGCATCGTCATAGCTCACTGCAGCCTCAGACTCCTAGGCTCAAACAATCCTGCTGCCTCAGCCTCCTGAGTAATTGAGGCTATAGGCCTGCGCCACCATGCCCAGCTAATTTTTCTATTTTTTGTAGAGACGGGGTCTCGCTATGTTGCTCAGCCTGGAACACGGATAGCAGTTTTGTTGGTGTTTGTTGTTCCTGTTTTTCTATTGGCCTTCCCGTCCCCTCCCCACCCCCCACTCTCCTTACTCTGCCATCAGTTCTTTTCCTAAGCAACAAATCTGATTACCTTATTTACCTGCTTAAAAACTCCTATTGGTTCTCTGCTTTAAGTGAGAAAACCTAAACCCACCTTGACAACAGGCCTTCGCAGGCCCCAGCTGACGTTCTTCTGGAGCCATGCAACCACCTGTCTGCCAGGTTCAGCCCTCAGTCTGTAGCACCTGTGCCCATGTTATTCATTCTCTTTGCTTCAATGTCCTTCCTCTACCCTTGTCTTCACCTGCCCAGCTCCATCTCATCCTCCTGGGTTTGAGAGATCGCCCCCTGGGTAAAGCCTTCAGTGACAAACTCCCCATTCCCGCAGCTACCCAATCTCTCTACTCTCACAGCTTTCTTCAGATCTCTGAAATAGCATCTAAATGTCCGTCATTTCCCCCAGACTAGGAACAGCAACGGTTTCTTTTTCTCTCCAAACCCCTGTGCCCAGCAAGGAGCCTGGTACACAGTGGACAGTGAATGGCTAAGCAAACATGAAATTTTTCATGCTACAAATCACTTTCCACCCTGTTTCTACACAATTCAGGGCAACTTCTCACAGCCTGACTCCAAGAGACCCCTTCCCCAACACGGGAGGCCCAAGAAGTGGATAAAGAGAGTTCTCTAAGCCCACATCAAGCATTCCCAGAATTCCTAAGCATTCACAGAACAAATGGTGTCCTCAGAAAGTAACAGTCTGGAATACACCCCAGGAAGCACTTGTCAAATACGTATGGGTATCTCAAAACAAAATGTGGAGAAGGGTGCAAAAATGTTTCCCTTTCTACTTAATGGATCGTCACAAAGTAGAAAGAGAAAATGAGAGAGTGAGACAGAGAGCAGAAGAGGGGAAGAGCAGAGCAAGAGCAAGAGTGTGAGCTACCCAAGGCTGGACTCTGCCTGTCAGCTCACACCTTCTACCACTCCCTGCTACTTAGGAAATAGTCCCTGCCAATTTCTTGACCCTTTCCCATTGTTTTTTCTAGCTGGGCTTTTCCGCTGCTGACCAAAAATAAAAAGAAGAACTTGATTTGCACAGGAAATCAAAATTATGTGATTTTACTAGGATATTTACTCTAGATAAATATCTGTCTTGTCAGTATTAATGCATATATTACATTAAGTAGTATTTTTGTGTGTGTGCTGGCAAACAAAAAGAATAATTCAGAGTCTCTATTGTCTCTATAGTCAACAACATCTAACAAATTAATTCGGTTTTTTCTCAGATTCTTGAAGAAATATTCTCAGGATAAAATGGCTTATCTTCCCAATATTTTAAATGTAAATTGTCTGAGGCTTCTTGTCCTTTCTTTGGCTATTTACTTTAACGTTCGGCATCTGTAGATTCTAGTTCCAGAGTTAGATCAGCCTGGAGAGTTTCTAATTTCTTGAACTCTCGATTCTGACCTGATTCCTGCCCCCAGAGAAATATAATGCTGCTTCTGGAATCTTTCTAAACCACACAAGGACTGTTGTAGAAGGGCATTTCACTGATCGGAGTTTATGACTCAGAGCTTTTGAACATCTGAATTCCAGTATCTCTTCTTATGCCGCCTCTTGGTCAGAGTTTAGGCCTCCCTGTTTCTTCCTACTTCACGTTATAGAAACTAAATCAAAGGATTGATGAGACAAAGAATGTTTCCAAATATAAAGTGCTATTGCAATGTTAGATAATGATAATGGTACTTTAGGGATGACAAGAATGAATATAAGAGGAAAGAAGGGTTAATAAATTTTGGGCAGTCATTTAGGAATTAACCCAACATACATTGGATGTCTATTATATGCCAAGCAATTTCACATATATTTTCCCATTCAATCTTTAACTCTGTGGCATAGACATTAATTAACTCCGCTTTAAAAGAGAAACTGAGGTTCCAGGAGATTAAATCCTTTGTCCAAGAGTCTGACTGCTAGTGAGTGCCACAGGATTTGAACTTAGGTCCCTTGACTCCTGGCTCAAAATTCTTTTCACTGTATCACTTTTCCTGAAAAGATTAACAGTGCATGATTGGAAATTTGTTATCTATTATCTATGACCCACTTTTAATGCAAGCCTTATTAAAATAAATACAGTTTTATTCTAGTACAACCTCAAAAGATTACCTTGTCTTAAAAAATGAAATTGAGAGGTGACATCCCTCCCCCCACAATTCTTAGAACAGCCTCATTTAAGCAAGAACTGAGAAAGGCAGAATTTGCAGAGACTTGAAGTTGTTCCCAGGATCCTTTATAAACAGGAATAAACCTTTATCTAACGCAGACTACTCAATGCCCCCCTCCTTTTGGACTAAAAGGGGGCCATTTTATGGAGGAAGCTGCTAATATGGCATCAGGCTATTAATGGGAAAAGCATTTACTTTAGATTAAGAAGAGTGTAAAGTGGGGGGGGGAATTCTATGACTGGCTATTAGGGATGTTAATTAAATATTTATACTGTCTAAATTAGCATAGTGAAAGCTCAATTCATCAATTTGTTCTGGTCTGTTCGTAAGGGGGAAAAATAACTCCAAATGCTCCTGAAGAAAGATGCTACATGGGTCAATAGGATGATGACTGAACAATTTATTATGATTGTGGTAAACTTTTTATTTTGATTTTATTTAAAGGTACTTGTTGCAGCACCTTACCTTAAAGACCATTTACCACAGTCAATATACTGGAGGGCCATGCATTATTCATTGTTATCCAATGAAAAATTTGCTAAGGTGCTTCAATGCTGAACGCTTGATTGATTGATTGATTGTCTGTTACTTCCAAAAAGGAGGGACTAGGTTTAATGTTGACAATTGGGTGCTGGAAGCCAGAAGCCCTGGGACCTTCCTCTACTACTGACTAGGCTGGTGAAGGCCCTACATTTCCAAGTCTTGCAATGATATCTTGCATTAATGGAGCCGTTTTCAGGCTTCATGGTCAATAGTTAAAACTGGTTGGATCTTCCACTGAAAACTGGTAAGTATGTGGCTGCTTCTCCTAAGTCTAGTGTGGAGAAGCCAAACATATTAATACCTAAATGCCCAGAGCCTGTGGAGGCTTAATGAATGTATTTTATGAATTCCATTAGTTACTCTTTTTTTTTTTTGAACCTCATTTTATTCCAGAACAGTCTCAAAAGGGGAAAACCAATTGTCCAACTGTAAATGAGACTGGCTGCAATGGACACTCTTCATGGCCAGCACTTCATGGTCTGTAGCTAGCTGGAGGTCATCACCACTCACGCATTTGGGTAAATACACTTAGTTATGGGAGAAAAGTCTGGAACTTTTTACAGATTCATTCTCCACATAGTGGCCCAGTAGTTCCACGGTCATATTTAATAAATGCATTTCTTCCCCCAAACTAAAAATTAAAAAATAAAATTTTATGAAGACTTTTTAGTTTATTTAGGCTATAATGAATTTTCTTCTGTCTCACAGGTATGTCATTTGCTTTTCCTATGAAGAAGTGGCCAGAAATAAAGTTTGAACCCTTTTTATGCGGGTGCATCTGATCTCCCTCTTTCTTCCCCCCTTTGGACAATCTGGCCTTCCCTAGAGGGAGGGATGGCGTGAAAGGGTTAAAGGTTCTCTGGTCAAAATAGCCCAACAGAAGGAGCCCGGCCCAGAGCTGAAATCTAAGTGCTAATGACCGCTGCCCTTCACCCCGCTGCTGTCCACGGGCCGGACCTGCAGCCGGGTGGGGGCCCGGACTGGGAGAGGGCACAGTGTTCTGCATTTAACATTTGAACTTCTCCTATCCGAGCCAGCAGGCCGTTTTGTCCTGGGGTCACTGACCCTGGCTCCCCCATCAGCTGCCCTGAAACCTTAATTGAATGACAGATGGTCATTTTTCGGGGGCGCCAGAAGCTGCGGGCGGCCAGCGGCGCGAGGGCTAAGGCCCCAGGCCCCGGCGGTCCTGCCCAGGCTCTGCCAGCAAGGGGCGGGCGACAGAGGCAGCAGGAGGCTTGCGGGGCCCGCGGGGCCAGCGGGCGCAGCGGGATCGGTGGGCGTCGGCCAAAGGCTGCTCTGCGCACCTGGAGGGAACCCGGGCCTGAGGGGCCGCGCCGGCGAAAATTCGCTGGGTCCTAGCGCCCCTCGCTGTCTCTCGGACAGAGGGCCGGAAGCTGACTAGGCCCAAACTAGGCCAGCCTGGAGCCTGGCCTGACCTCTGGCGCTGCCAGGCAGCAAAAAGAAGGGACAAAACCTCTTTCTTTGTAGGCTGCAAGGCCCGGGTTCCAGCATGCACGGGCCCCAAGCGCCGAGGTCTGGGGCCACTGCGTTCCAGCATCAGCGTCCAAGCCCCGGATGCCCATATCCCGGCCCTGCTCCCCCGCCGGGCCCGCGAGCTGGCCGGGAAAAGGCCGATGCGGAGCGGAGCGCCCCGCCACACGCGGCCTGCCCTAAGCCCCCGAGAGCGCGTTCTCGAGAACGCTATTCCCGGATGGGAGCCCAGCGGACCTCGAGGTTCTGGCGGGCCCCCAGGTGGGCCCCGGCTAATGGGTTGGCGCTGAGGTCCCGCCACCACCAGGCTGCGGGGCGCTTTCTGGGCTCTGGGGTAAAAATGGGCGCCCCAAAAGACCCCCGCAAGCACCGCAGCCCAACCGCGCTGCCTCAGCCGCCCGCCTGCGCCCTAGTGTCCTATTTCTTTAAAATAAAAGCTGCGAGCTCTACAATTACTGGGATTACAGTGAGCGGGTATTGATCCGCAGCCGGCATTGTAGGATCAAGCGGGCGGGCGGAGGCAGACATCGCCGCCTCAACCCCCCGCCGCCGCCTCGTCCTGCAAAGCGCTAAAAAACCATTTCTAAATGTTTGATTTCAGAGCACCACCAACACCTGCAGCAAAAGAATGACACACACCCCCTCTGCCCAAGCGGCGCAGCTCCTCCCCTCTCCGCCCGTGGGCCTCCCAGGCCCAAGCCAGCTACGCCTCCACCTTCGGCCTTTTTTTTTTCTTTTCTGTTTCTTTTTTTTTTTTAATTACTGAGGGAAAATATACACATAAGCCACACACACACACACACACACACACACACAAAAGCCTCCCCTGCAGGCGCGAGCGGGGGTGGCGAGGAGGCCGGCGAAGGCGGTAATGTAACCCTAATGCACAGATAGCTGACATCAACTTCCGTCAGGCAGCTCCTAGAGATCGAACCTTTCGATTGTAACTGGGACAATTTGCATAGTGATTCCCTTTCAGAGCTTTCCCGGGTCCATAACAAGCCCAGGCAGCTATTCAAATGCAAGTTGCATCCCCAAATGCGAGGCTGGCCTGACCAAAAAGAGCCACTCGGCGCCCAGGAGAGGCGAGACTCCTGCTCCGGTTCTCATCCTTCTCTTTTCTCCTTTCTACTCCCTTTCTCTTCTCTGGTTCCTGATTTAGCTGGGAGCTGTTTATTTATGGCTGCAAATGTGTGTGTGCAAGAGAGAGAGAGAGAGAGGGAATTGATCTTTGCCTGGAATTAAAGATGGAGCCGAAGGAGCTGGAGGGAATTTGGGTTTGTGCGTCCGGCTCAGACCATGGGCGCCAAGGGGGGCCACTGGGCGTGGATCCCGAGGTCCTTCCTCCTCGTACCCCTTACCCCCGCGACCTTGCAGGAATCTGCGGGCTCGGAAGCGGCCCGGCTGACCCACCTGCCCCGGGCGGGGCTGCAGAGAAAGTCTTCGGACAGGAGGCCATCCTGTCTCTGTCTTTAAAATGAGCGCAATAAAAGGTATCACCTGCGACGTGTGCCGATTGCTTTTTCTTGCTGTGCACTAGGCGCGGGGGAGGGGGGTGACTTATAGTTTCCAAGTGGGGGGGAGGAATTCGGGGGCTTGAAATTTGGCTCCCCGTTTCCCTGTTTCTTTCTTATTTGAAATTATGCAGATTGACTCTCGTTTCCCTCCCTCTTAGGGGAAAAATCCTCGAACGCGAACCTGATCTCATGTCACAGGAGCAACTTGCCATGAAATCCGCTAATGCGCTGCGACTCGCCCACCAGGGTAAGCCAGTCTCACAGGCGTGTGTGGGGGTGAGAGGGGGGAGGAGAAGGGGGCGGTAGGCCGGGGTAGGGGCTCCAGGGGCCCTGCCACGCTGATCCACCGCTGAGCTTGTGGCCACGCAAACGCGGTGGGAGCCGAGGGCGGAGGGCAGCGGCAGCGTCACGGGCTGGGGAGACCAGCGAGGGAGCACCCCTCCCAGCCTGCCCGTCCAGCCACGGCCGCTAACAGGTCCTCCCTGCGAGTTTAAAGTAGCAAATGAGAGCAGAGAGGGGGCTCCCGAGCAGGGTGTAAATAACACGGGCGTGCTCCGCGCTGGTGGCGGGTGGGCGAGCGCGTCTGCGGTTTGTGAGCGGTTCTCCCGCAGGGCAGCGTGCGGCGGCGGAACCGCACCTGCATTTGTGAGCCTTGTGGAAATGGAGCCTTCGGGATTCACTCGCTGGGAGAAATCCCCACGTTGAAACTTGTGTGCACTTCCCTAGGCTGGTTCACGATTTCTAAATCTCCCAGGTTGCTCAGCTGTCTCTCCAAATCCAAACCAAACCTGCTAAAGATCATAGGCCACTGACCTTGCAGCACTGACCGTTAACTCGGTGGCAAAACCAGCTCCTGTGGTCAGAGGGCATTACAGCCGAGGCTAAATTTGTGTATGTTGTTTGTTTTTTTTTTTTAAGTGGTGAGAAAAAAAAATGTAGGCTTCTTAAATCCGCAAAAGCAGCCAAACATGTTTTCAAATGTTCTTTACTTATATTGGTTTGAGGGCTGGAAGCTGTCTGGCAGTGAGCTTTTTCGTTGCACCTGTTTCATGCAGAGTACGCTGGATGTTTTTCTCATTTTTTAAGTCTTGGTATCTTTAGAAAACGTAAAATATTTCTCCACTCGTTTCGCAATAGCTTCTTTAAACACCAGATACGTAAGAGGGCATTTGAGATTGAGTGGTGAAAAAAGCAGGCTGGAAAGTACAAATAAACCCAATACGAAATGAAAACAAATTGAACAGATGAAATGATTAAAAGAAGATGGGGGAATTAACTTGTCTGGAAAAAGAAAGCTTAAAAAGGTCTGAACTTTCCAGATTTAGTGACAACACAGAACAAATCCAAAGAAATTAAACCTATTCTTTTGCCCTTATATGTACAACCAAAGAACACAGGCCCTCCTGGGCATCTGGATCAAGTGCACATTTTGAAGCATTTCAAAGGACAATTCAGCTTTGGGACATTTGCATACTTTTTTGGTAAACTACAACCAATTAGGGGACATTCAGTCCTGGTGGAAAACAATTTCAAATTTATTTCTGGCTTTAGGGAACAAAAAAATTAATACCCTAGTAGTTAAATAATTTCTGGTTTCTATGAGTTAATTTCACGTAAATAGTCTACTCTCCAGTCACACAGAGGGAGAAGGTAGAGGCCTGGCAAAGAGGAAAGGATTGTCAGGTATTGCTTCTGGGTTCTGAGGGGGGTGTTGGGTGGCTCTGAACCTAGCTTTGGGTTTGTTGCATCTCTCGCTCTCTTAAAACAGTAACTCAAGATGTAAGTAAAAGTGTTTTCATTTTTTATTGATCCCGCTAACATCTTTCATTATCCAGCATGTAGCCACAGCAAATTATTGCTCATTTGATACCGAGAATTCTATTGACCGTCACTTTCGTTGGAGAGAGAATTCTGACTACTCGGCTGCTCTGTAGTCAGAGCTAAAGCTGAGGACTTTTCACACTAAACCCGAAATAAATTGAGCCCTCTACCTCCAGAAATTGATGGAGATGTGTTCATTACACTGGGCCACGTGAACATGCATAGAAATCTGCTTTTTACTCTGCCAGCCTTGCCCTCACTCAGGCATAGGTCAGTCCCTTTGGAACAGAACTACATACTTGGAGGGCAGGGCGTTCATTTGCTTTTCCTGTATCCCTTCTGGCAACTTCTTTCCAGCTCTGGCAAGGTTGGGGCAATGAAATGATGCAATGGAAGACTTCTCCTAAATCCTTTATGCTTAGAGAAATCATTTAAGTTTCCTCAAAAAAGGAAAAAAAAAAAAACTCCTAAAATGTCCAGATAAGTGACTTTATGGTCGAGATATAATTTCTTAAACTGCATCACCCGCCGCCCAAGACCCCACATCATCAAAAAGGGCTAAATTGGGGGCTGAGGGTTAACCTCTGTTCTCTCTGCTTATGGGCGTCCAGCCGTCATGACAGGCTACTAGTGCTCTCACGCCAGCGGCGGAGCAGTGACGATACCCGGGCCTGGAGAAGGCCTGACCTTTGACTTTCGGGCTGATAACTCCCGGGCGCTAGAGGCTGGAGAGAGAGGCAGGCTGGGCAGTGAGGTTAGAGAGAAGGCTGGGGAGGGCAATGGGAGAGACCAGGTTTGTTCCCCGGGAAGTTGGTGGCCCACAACAGGGGCCACCCGACGCCCCGACCCTCAGGCTGCCTTGCCATCTCAGAGGCGGCCAGGTCATGCCTGCCTGTCGGGAACTACGCGCCCTCGGTACCTCCCTTCTGAAGTCTGGAGGAAAGGCGCCCTAACTCGAAGGTAACTTGGCGGGCACGACAGGGACAAGGAGAGAGAGAGATGGAGCCCGGCAGCAGGAGGCTGCTGAGCTGGGGGACTCGGCCACGACAAGCCCAGCGCTGGAGCCCCGAGGGGCCTGTCAGATTCACAAATAGCAAGGGATCCACGCCCGCTTCTCCCTAAGCCCTGGACCCCAAGAGGAGGCCATGACGACCTTGGAGGAGCCACGTTCTTGGGGCCTCTGTGGAAGAGATGGCTTGGTTGGGTTTCATTTCTGCAACTACCAGGAGATGAGCCCTCTGGGTTCAGTTTCAGAACAAAAGGAGGACCAATTAACGTCTTTACAAATGAGTCCCGGCGCGTACAACCCACCAAACAGCTCCAGTTCCAAATCGGAAGGCGTATTTAGAGGCTCTGAGGAGCCAGCTTGGTAGTTATTTTTCCAGGAGTGCTGTTGAGTGTGGGTGAAGCTATTCGCGCTCTCGCGGGCCGAGCTCCAAGCCCCCTCGCGCTATGCGGAGCCACGTTGTTCCGGAACAAGGCGGTGAACCGACAGGAGCGTGCTCTGCGGCAGCTGGGACGCGGGTAGATTCTGACTCGGCTTGGAGAGGGGGAGGGGAGCGTGAGATAAGATACACACTGTGGATTTTTTTTAGTTTTTCTTTTCTGTTTTTAACGTAAATAAACCCCAGCGTCAGTGCAATCAGCGCGCTCCCAATGCAGTCGTTTTCCTCGAATGCGCGCACCCCCCGCCACAATGGAAGAATCTAGCCCACCGAGGTTTCGGAAACCCCATTTTAGTGATTCCAGCCTAGACTCGGAAACCCCTCGAGCCTCCCAGGGAAGGGAGCCCAGCCCGGACCATGCAGCGGGTCCCAGACACTCACGCACACGCACGCAGTGATGGGGTAGTTCTTCGCAGGATCGAAGGCTGGATGCGAACCGGACAGGCAGTGACTGAGCGAGCCAGGAAGACTTTGGCGCTGCCCGAGTCTGAAAACCAATAAAGTAGCGTTATTTTCAAAGTTATTTGGGGGGTGGGGGGAAAGGACCTGGGACCTGGGTTTGAAAAGTTAGGGACAAGGGACGGATCATTCAGTATTTCTTTGGAACGAGGCAGAACTGAGAACTGCACAGCTAGACCAGCGTTGCCTGAAGTTGGAGATTAGGAAATTTATTTTACTGCACACAGCTGCACACCTCCTCCGACGGTGAGCTCACTCCTGCGCAGGGGGCCTCCGGCTGTGCCACTGCTCTTCACAACTGCCCTATCCGTTGCTTCCAGGTTTGGCCAGGCAAATGAAACTAGCAGAACTCGATAGTAAATTATTTTCTTCAGCCTTCTGTCTTTTTATGAAAATAAAAGGCAACACTTTGTCATTTTTAATCACATAAGCAGACAATAAATCTAATTTTGATATTGATTTTTCCCAGAATCAAGTGATTTTTTTGCAGTGTCTGTTGTGTTTCCTTTCCGAGGAAGGGCCGTTTGCTGGTAGATTGTGTGGCGATGAGGTTGCGTCAATTCGGGCGGGTGCTTATCTGAAACACGTAGTTGATTGTGGACTTTGAAGTCAAATAGCTGAGAGGAAGTTCTTTCTGGGTGGCAGAAAGTTTGGGATTTGTCCAATTATCTAGAAAATGGTTTCCAGTGGGCCGCCCCTGGTGCCTCAGGAATATTTAAACCTCTGGCAGTGCTGGCCTCTGAGATTCACATTTTTTAAATTTTTTTTCCCAAATAAAATCAAATAAAATTAAAACAATCCAAAAATCTTGCTAATGCCAGGGGCTCAGATGGCACTGTGAGGGCATTAGTTAGCAACAGGAATGCACCCTCCACAGATACCATCAATGCTCTAGGCTTCAGAAAGGGACAGGACCCTGCCCTGGGAGTGGACCACAGCCTACCTGAGACACCAGGGGACGCCATTTACAGCGAAACGCCACCCAGAAGCTGGGTGTCCCCTTCTCCATCCTGATGCTCGCCTGGCACCCAACTGGTGCTCACCTTTTTCAAAAACAGGATTAATTCATGTCGATTCCAATTAGAGCTGGCACCTTTTATATGAAAGTCTGCAAGGGCAGAGACCTGCACCAGGCCCCTACCTAAAGAAGGAGGGAGCAAATGAGGGAAGAAAGCTAGAATAAGGAAGAGGTGGAGAAAATCAAAGAAAAAAGGAGAAAGGGAGGAGAGGAAGGAGAAAATAAGAAAGGGGAAGGTGTGGAGTAAGAAGGAAGCAAGGGAAAAGGAGGGAGGAAGAGAAAAAGGAGAAAAGGGGGGGACTGGAAGGGAAAAGGGCTAGAAGTGAAAAAAAGAGAAAAAGTGAAAAGGAGGAAGGAAGGGCAGGAGGAAAGAAAAACAGTTTTTAAAAAACCTAATAAAAAATACAAAAGTACCCCATCCTTCGGAGGGAAACTGATTGCCTTGGTGGACTACCTTGGCCTTTTCCTACAGCTCCTGGTGGGTTCTCCTTCTTCTGATGCACAAAACAAATGACAGTCCCCAACGTAAATTAAAAGCCCCCAACTTCTTCCTCCACTCCAAAAGACTAGACTGAGGGTGCCCTGGACTGTGCTGCCAGGCCGGGACAGCCACCAGCTACCCTAGCACCCGCTGCACCGCCCCCCTCCATGGCTGCCAGGGGTCGGACGCCCCTCTCCCCCTTTGCCTCCGAGGGCCTAGGACCCTGGCTGGGGGAGGGGACCTAGCAGCTCTATGCCCAGCCGAGGGCCATGGGACCTCAGGCCTTCGATTGACCCTCGGGCTCTGACCTTTCCCGCTGTCCTCCAGGGTCAAGATTTAACCTTTCGCCCCCCCCCCAGTTCCCACCCTCAGCCCTCTCATCCCTCTCAGTGGCCCTTGACTAGGAGAAAAGGGAAAGTGGGTCGATATTTGGGGCCTGCGGGGGCGGGGGGCGGCGCCTGTGCCGAATTACCAGAGGCTGGGGCCCAGACCGCAGCGCTATTCTCCTCCTAACGTCCAGGAACGCCGAGCCTGGAGTATCCTGCGCTGCTGGAAGCCGGATGCCAAGGCCTAGTTAAACTCTGAGCATGGTAAAGAACCCGCTAGGCTCAGGGGAGCAGAGTGAGAGTCTTTGCCAGCTTTCCTACTCTGTTTAGAACAGTTAATATAAAGCCCTCCCTCCGCTGCTCAGGCACCAGCCATCGGTTGGCATTTTAGGGATCCCGAGAGCCTTGGCCAGATGCGCGGGAGGCAACAGTGCGGAGCCGGACCTGGGCCCCCCACAGACCGAAGCGTTTGAGCCAGTGCCAAGAGATCCACTGTAAAAATCAGGCCAAAGTACCAGGCCGCGGGGCCCCACGGACTCAGCTTCCTGTCCCCGTCCGGACAGCAGGGACCAGCCCTGTGTCTGCTCCAATCCACCACCTTCCAAAAGCTTCTGCCACCAGCGCCCCATAGGGCTCTCCCAGCGGAGACGGAGGAAGAGGGGCGGCAAACCGGAGGCTGCGGAGGCAGGCGGAGCGCCCCCCACCCCCCAGCTCCCCGAGGCTTGGGGTTTTCGCGGTCTCCCCAGCTGGAGCCGGGGCCGCCAGGAGCCGAGAGCGTTAGATTCAAATGCATCAAGGCTCTGAAGTCATTTATCCGGTTTCATAAATAATTTTCTTATTACACTTAAGCCCGATTCCTGCCCCCTTCCCTTTTTTATTGCGGGGTTTCAGCGGCTAAAAAGTTTCTAAGTCGGGTGGGCCGTTGTTTTCCTTTTTCCATCATTAACATCATTAATATAAGCTATCAATAACCCTGTCGTTGGGAGCCGAGTTTCACGGTATTGATCCACGCAGCTATTCATCTCTGCCATGCAAGACACGGAATAATTTTCGCATTACAGTAGCTTGGATTTGCTTTTAATTCATATTTAAAGCTGCAACAGGCTCAGTGGAGCGCTCTGCGAAAGACTAGAGGCGCCTAATTAATAATAAGTTAGAAACGAAGGAAGGCACCAGCGAATAAATAATTAATACAGACATCTATGTCTCTTTGAATATTGCTCCTTTAAAAATTTAGACTTACCAGGACCATACTATAAGTCTGCAATTTATATTGCGGGATGATTTAAGAAAGCTATTTTTTTCCCTTGAAATACAACACTAAATTATTTACAGTGTTTTGCAAATCTAAGTTCCTTCATTAGCCAGCCCCTCCAGTTTGCTCCTTCCAGGTGGAAAACACCAATTTTAAAAAATTATCAAAATAAGAATCATAAACTCCCAACAAGAACTGCCAGCTGAGATTAAGGTGCAGGTGGTCTGGGCAGCTAGAGCAGAGCTGAATGTGGGGTCTTCTGCCCTGGAGAAGCGTGGGGGCTGCCACACGGAAGGTTTAGTTAGGGAGAAAAAACAACAAAAACCAAAGTCATTGACCAGTGACTTTGGACATTTGCTGGTGCTTGAAAGGGATGAAGTTTGAGGCAAACTCAGAGTCCTCAAATGGCCCCAGGAGAGAGAAGGCTAAGATTTGGAGGGTTGTGGGTGCCCCCAATGGCAAATAAATAAATAAATAAATAAATAAATAAATAAATAAAAATGGGGATTTTAGAGAGGAGCTATTGAAAGCCAGGATTGGATTCCGGGCTAGCCAGGAGCTAGCAGTGGGCTAAAGGGGAACAACAAAATTGAAGAGGGCAAGAGTGACTGGAAATCGGAGGAGGTTTTTGTGTGAGAGAAACTGGGATTTGTTTGCAATGTTGTTAGCAATATTGATTTTTTTTTGTTACTTGGATTAATGTATGTTAAACAGGAAAATACAGGCATTAGTCAAGTACATTATAATCATCTATTGTTGAGAGGGAAGTTTCTTAGGTAGTGACGGAGACTCGGGACTGCAAGGCAGTTCCAGGGGCGTCGAAACGTTCTGGGCTCAAGTTGGGGCAGCCAGAGCCCCGCGAGGGCCAGCGGTATGGAGATGAAGAGGCAGATTCACCTCCAGCTCACTCCTCTCTCCCCAATTTTGAATTACCAGCCCGCTAGAACTTAACCAGCCCGCTATCTGGATGCGGCAGCGGAAGCCCCCGACCTCCCTGCCGAGCTAAATGATTAGAGGAATTAAGGGGTGGAGGTGTTCTTGGCCAGCCGCGTGTCCCAAAGTTCATCGCCCCGTCCGTCCACCTTCCCCAGACCCCACAGCCCCACGTCCGGGGTCTCTCGGCCCTGGTGACCATCCCACCATTCCTCTGGAGCGGGTATTCAGGGCTGGGTGGTCCTACTGCGCAGCGTTGATGGCCCGAGGGCCAGGCGCGGCGCGGACACACAGCCTGCCCACACATACACACGCACCCACAGCAGTTAGGCCTGAAAAAGGCAAGGGCTGGGGAGGCGAACGCAGCAGCTATTCCGAAGCGTCAGGAGATCTTCCTAGATGCGACCCGCCGACCTTGGGAGTTGACCCCTCCCAGAGAAGCGCGCATCGGAGACTACAGTCCCCACTCAGCGATCCTCTGGGACGCTCCCCTCCCACCGTTCAGACGAAGGTCTTTCCCAAGCTCCATAAAAACTAAAGGGCACGCACAGGACCCTTGGGTCTTGCACAGGTCCAGGAAGGGGCGAGAGGGCGAGAGTTCAGGGAAAAGACAACCGTGTGCTTGGCGACTCCGTAATCCTACACCTGGATGGCGGAAGGGCAGGAGTGCTCGCCTGGAGTCCCCGGGGTCGCACACCCAGAGGCTGGTTCTCGTGCCTGCCACGGGGGCAAAGGGGGCGAGGGAACAGGAGGCGGAGATGAGGAAGGCCGCTGGGCCGGAAGGGCCAGAAAAGAAGGTAGAAAGTGGAAAGTGTGAAGGGGAATGAGGGATGAAGGAGAGAAAGAGGGAGTTAGGCCTGGAGAAAGCAAAAGCCCCGATGGGGCCGAGCAGGCCCGGGAGGGAGGCGCAGGCTAGCGGTGGGGAACCAAGAACACCGGCGTTTCATTTTTAAATCTTCTAGGTGTCTGCGGGTCAAATAAAGACAAGGGCGGTAACGATTATTCTGTTAAATCTATGGTACTTGACTGCGCAAACACTAATTGATTAGACACCAAAATGATTTGTTTAAAGAGTTTTCCTTCCCAAGTGCAGCTGTTCTTGGGTCCAGGTCGCGTTGCCGGGCGCTTGCTAAGTGGGCCGCGCGCCCGGTCGCCCAACCCCCAGTCGGCGTAGAGTAGGGTGGCTGGTCCAAGCCCCAGGGACCTGAGGCTCCAGCTAGGGCAGCAACCTGGGACTTCCGCTCTTCCTTACTCCTTCAGAGTGAGGAAGTGGTGCACCTGGAGATCGTCCTGAACCGACTTTGCCCCCCTCACGCTCTCCTTCAGAGTTTTCCACTTTTTGCGTCGCTTTGAATTGCGCCAGTGGGAGGGCCCCTCCTCCTTGTCCCTGTCCTTTCCAGCCTCCAGCGTTGGCACTCTCTACCCCCGCGCGCTGCTAATCCAGCGCAGAGCCCCAGATGGGGAGGCACTGGAAGAGGAGCCTTAACCGCCACCCCGAATCTGGACAAGTCATCCGCCTCCCCAACCCCGCGGCCTGGGCAGGTCTCCTTTGTAATATACTTCAACAATATAAAGTCATGACCAAGAAAGAAAACCAACTACAGGATTGACAGGTGGAGGCCAACTACCCCGGAGCCGGGCTGACTGCACCCAGAGCGGGGTCCTGCTGCCAGAGAGTCACGCGGGAGACTCGAACCCCCGCCTCAGCCCCACAGCATCAGGACACCCCTTCTTCCTTCAGCTCTGTTGGCTGAAGCCTTGAAAAGCCCTCGCCGAAGTAAGCAACCGCCGGAAGGGATTTCAACCCAAGAGAAGCCGCCTCTATTCAACCGAGGGCCCTGGAGAGCAAGCGGTTTTCTTCCTCTGCGTAAGAAGTAACCAGAGCTGCGTGCAGAGTGGTCTGGCGTCCTCGGATGGCCGCCCAGGCCCCTTGGCAGCTCCTAGAACCCAGAGTCAGCTGAGGTTGGCACGAGCTGACAGCCCTTTGGCAAAGCATCTTCTCTTTGGGATTTGGAGAGTCGAGAAGAAAACGAAACAAAGGAAAGTGCAAAAACAATAAGGCCCAGTTGAAAATATTTTCACAGGCAAAAACCATAATTTAAGAAGGAAAAAGGGGGAAAAGTTAACAGAACAGATGAACAAAAACTACATGCTAAATAGAAGACCAAAGATTGAAAAAGCGGGCTAGAATAATTGATTACCACATCCTTCTCCCAGAGAGTAGAGAGAAGTCGGTGATTAATTTTTTAAAATACTTTTCAATAAGAATCAGTAGGTCACCCCTCTCCAAAGTTCTTGGTGTTCTATTATAAGCCGACAGCAATTTTCTGAATAAAATTCCTCCAGAGGAAGATAGGAGAGCCTGGCCCAGACCAAATCCTTCACCCCTAGTTATCAAGTGTCTACTGTAGCCAGAACCCAAAGAGATGGGTCCTTACCAGGAGTTTAATTCTAGACTGGCTACAGGCATCAGAAGTGCTGGTGAGTTAGTTTCTCAGGCTCTAGTCAAGGAGTCAGCCTCCCCCTGGAGCCCTGGGTAGAGGAATTTGCACTGACATCCAGGCTTGCTGTTTGTAAGGCCAACAAATGGGAAGTAAACATTTGATGGTTCAGAGGGGTGACAAACATTTCTTTGAAATGGTCCTGAAAACTGGGACTGGGCCATATGTTACATCCCTGCTACTCACAAATAGAACTAAAGAATTAATACGGAACTGATGAAAGGTTTTCAGAGAAGTTTATGTGACCAGCCTTTGGAGGGATGGCCTTATGCTCTTTTTCTTTTCTAAGCCTGGTGGAGTCACCTGGCAAGCTCTAGCCCAGCCAGCATAAGAAGGATTGCGCTTGCCCACTCATCTCCCAGGCTTTTCTCCTGACATTCATAAAATAAACATACTGAAATCCTTGTTTCCACTTAACATACTGCCAGCAACAAGTATCCAGTCAAGTCTTATTTCCCTTTTTCTTACCTATGTATATGTATGCAATTTTCTGCTGGTGATTGACACTATTTTTTTTTCTTTAAATTCCCTGCAGCTACTCAAAATCTAAGCAGCTAACAATAAGTTCTCTCCTCAATCGCACACAGTGACCTCCCAATTTTCAAGGGACTCCTACTTGGATTTCTTAATTCCTTCATTTCCCATGGTGCATCTAATTGGTGCCAGGCTTCGTGCTGTGAATTAGAAGGGGGAAGGAAGGAGAGAGACAAAATGACAAAAAGCAATCCCAGCCTTCCAGTAGTGGACAATCTCTCTAGAGCCCCTCCTCCCCCACACACGCACACTCACCTGAACCAGGCCTGGTAGAGCATCCTTCCTACTCATCACACATACTTAGTAAGAGGAAAGTGTTCTGAGATGTCAAGTAAGAATACAGTAATATGTTTCTGACTGAGAAATCACTGCAATTCCATCAATTATGGGGGAACACAATGGTTAAATAAATGGTGAGAATAGCCAAGAAGATAAGGGAGATTTGTAAACCAAAGCAAGTCCTACACACACAATTTTTTAAATGTTTTAGAAAAAAAAATCAAAAGAAACATTAAACTGAGCAAACCCCACATATTATGCTTTTCCAGAGCTTTCATTTGGCTCCTCCTTTAGGGAGCGACCAGGCCCCCTTTTCATAAAGCCCCTTGGGAGCGGGGGAAGCTGAGCTCACCTGATCCCAGCCTTTTTCAGGTGGACTCCAGGGGCTCATCCGAGAGCCTCACATGAAGGAGGGTTTCCAAGATCAAATTCCTAATTAGCTACACAAAGAGAAAACCATGAACAATTTGTGCACTTGGTGGTATTTACTGCTTTCTGTCTTTTAACAAACTGCCTTTTGGGAAGAGAGTTGTCATAAGGGCAAATCAATCATTTCATCAGATTAAAATATTGGGGGCGGGAGGACAACAGTTTAGCTCAAAGGCCGTCCACTGCTTTAACCCATTGTTTGGTCCCATAGCAGAGCCCCATGCTCTATGCTGCAGGAAAAGAGAACAGAAACAATAAGGAACCACCAAGGATGCAGCTTCCTGCCAATATATTGTGATCTACTAGGCAGAAAATATATGTTTTATGCGTGTGTGTATGTGTAAGTGAATAAGTAGCTATAGATACAAGTTTAAATAGAATAATTGTGTTTTCTGAGTTCCTTTATGTCAATATGTATTTTTCCTAAAGACCTTTTCTTCTGCGGCGGTCCTAAATTCCTAAATGTATATTATGCTAGTAGACCTGAAATCCATTGAGACGGACTCCCACTTCCAGGGCCTCCATTCACATTGTTTGCACAGGATGGAAGTGTCTCAGGTGATAAAACCAGCCAGCTTAGCCAGTTCAAGACAAGGCCACTTTCAAGGAAGTCAGGTTGACCGTACCCACTGACCTGTACCCTCTGTACCTTACCTGCCTGGATCATGATGTTGCCCTCAAGGTGGCAGGGACATGGGCAAAGAGATGAGCCTGCTCATGCCTTAGCGCATGGGGACTTCTCCCCAGCGTTTGGCCAGCCAAGCTTTTGCCTTGGAAACCCAACCACGACTACTACCACTATCACAGCCCCGGCCTCTCTGAGGGTCTCGGAACGTTTGTGTGGAAACACTGCTGGTGAGCTGCAGCCTGGTGCCCCAGCAAACAAACCTACAGTCTGAGTTTGGCCCAGAACAGGCTGCACACTCTTGGTCCATATTTGGGCCCAGATACCCAGGCTCTGAGAGGCGGTTTCCATTGTGACCACCACTTGCCCCGGGGCTGAGGTTCATGGATGACCCGGCTGTAACTGCCACGAGCCCAGACAATGGGCACATCTGTCCTTTCTGCCGAGGCATGAAAGCACCTAAGCGGACCCGGCTCTGCCTTTTGTTACGGATTTTTTTTTCTTTTGTAAATGAAAGAAAGCCGCGGCATGTGGTGGCCAGGTGTATGTCCCACACTGGGGGCCTCCCCACGCGTACCCACCAGGCCCAAGGACCAGGTTCGGTTCCGGATTGGAGCGTGACTGTGGGAAGGGCGCAATTACTCCCGAAGCTGAATTGATTTTCAAATTCAGAGGCTTCTCTCGAGAACGCCAGGAAAAGAGCGTCCCTACGGACCAAGCGGAGACTCGCGCGCTCGCGTCCACCCTGACTGCGTCAGTACTTCTCGAAAGAAGCCGCCTCTGGGTGCTTTACCCGGAGGGCCTTGGAGCCACCGCAGGAACCGCTCTAGCCTCGGCGGCCCCACCAGCACCCGGAAGTTAACATGGGTACCCATCAGGGCACTCCCTCGCCTCTTCTCATCCCCCACAGATCGAGTCATTGGCGAAGCGGACGCGCAGCCTTAATTATCAGCTGAACAAGAGAAGGACCCAGGCGGCGAGGGACAGCGAGGTATGGCCCGGACTGGTACTCTTGGCACAGAGTGCTCGACTGCCCAAGGCATGGATGAGAAAGGGTGGGCAGATGAGTTAGTGTTTGGGAGGACGAAGGGTGCCGAGTCAACAGCCACCAAGCTGACACAGGCCTTTAGGCTATTTGTGTCGCCCCCCACCCCCACCATGGGCCGAGCATTTTAAAGGCAAGGAAAGCGCGTACTCCTAGCAGCCCTCCGGGAAACTAGGCTCAGTGGGCCAGAGCGGAAGGGGGAATGACACAGTCCCCAGCTCCCCAGGCAACCTGCACCGGGAAGCAGCTACTGGAGAGAGACGGATGATGGCTCTCCAAGCATAGCGGGTTGTGATATGAGCCCGGAAGGAGAATCCCGGAGCTGGGAAGAGAGAGTGCACCCAAGCAAGGGAGGCGAGCGGGGCGCGAGTCTCCTGGGATTGCGGCTGTGGGCCCAGGTAGCGCTCTGTGCCAGTCCTTCGCACGTGCCCTCAGCTACCCGGCCATCCGGCGCCGCGGGGAAGGCGCAGGACCCCCTCCTTCATTTGTACGGGGATGTCACGGGCCAGGAGCGCGGGGACCGAGGGGGAGGGGCCGGACTGCGCGCATGCGCGCTACGCTCGGCGAGCGTGAGGGCGGGCCGCGGCTGCAGCGGCGGTGACCGAAACCCGGCCACAGAGTCTGCAACAGTAACCGAGCCATGGCTCAAGCTGGCGAGTGGCGCTGGCAGGCAGCAGCCGCGGCAGGCGCGCGGGCCGCGTCAGGGGAGCCGAGGGCCTCACAATTCTAAGGAGAGGGGCGAGAGGGGGCCGGGGACGGGAGGGCTGGGGGCACCGCGCTCTCCCAACGGCGCGGATCCTTTTTGGAAATTAATATTTAAAAAAAAAAAAAAGCCGAGGACGCAGAGGGGAAGGTAGGGGCAAGTGGGAAGGTGAGACACACACACAGAAAGAGAGAGAGACAGAGACAGAGACAGAGCCCCACAGTGAGAGGAAGGAAGGAAGGAAGGCAACAGTCGCCGGCAGCCAATGTGAAGACAGGACTCCGCGCGCCCCTCGCCGCCTCTGCCCGGCCACATCGATGTTGTGTCCGCCGCCCGCTCGCCCGGATCACGATGAACGCGCAGCTGACCATGGAGGCGATCGGCGAGCTGCACGGGGTGAGCCATGAGCCGGTGCCCGCCCCTGCCGACCTGCTGGGCGGCAGCCCCCACGCGCGCAGTTCCGTGGCGCACCGCGGCAGCCACCTGCCCCCGGCGCACCCGCGCTCCATGGGCATGGCGTCCCTGCTGGACGGCAGCAGCGGCGGCGGCGATTACCACCACCACCACCGGGCCCCCGAGCACAGCCTGGCCGGCCCCCTGCACCCCACTATGACCATGGCCTGCGAGACTCCCCCAGGTATGAGCATGCCCACCACCTACACCACCTTAACCCCTCTGCAGCCGCTGCCGCCCATCTCCACAGTCTCGGACAAGTTTCCCCACCATCACCACCACCACCATCACCACCACCACCCGCACCACCACCAGCGCCTGGCGGGCAATGTGAGCGGTAGCTTCACGCTCATGCGGGATGAGCGCGGGCTGGCCTCCATGAATAACCTCTATACCCCCTACCACAAGGACGTGGCCGGCATGGGCCAGAGCCTCTCGCCCCTCTCCAGCTCCGGTCTGGGCAGCATCCACAACTCCCAGCAAGGGCTCCCCCACTATGCCCACCCGGGTGCCGCCATGCCCACCGACAAGATGCTCACCCCCAACGGCTTTGAAGCCCACCACCCGGCCATGCTCAGCCGCCACGGGGAACAGCACCTCACGCCCACTTCGGCCGGCATGGTGCCCATTAACGGCCTTCCTCCGCACCACCCCCATGCCCACCTGAACGCTCAGGGCCACGGGCAGCTCCTGAGCACAGCCCGGGAGCCCAACCCTTCGGTGACCGGCGCGCAGGTCAGCAATGGAAGTAATTCAGGGCAGATGGAAGAGATCAATACCAAAGAGGTGGCGCAGCGTATCACCACCGAGCTCAAACGCTACAGCATCCCACAGGCCATCTTCGCGCAGAGGGTGCTCTGCCGCTCCCAGGGGACCCTCTCGGACCTGCTGCGCAACCCCAAACCCTGGAGCAAACTCAAATCTGGCCGGGAAACCTTCCGGAGGATGTGGAAGTGGCTACAGGAGCCGGAGTTCCAGCGCATGTCAGCGCTCCGCTTAGCAGGTGAGCCGGCCAAGGAGCTGGGCGGGAGGGAAGATAAGGGACGCGGAAGCCGAAGGGACCGAAGGAGAAGGGGCTGGGCTCGCTTCACCTCGCCCTCCTCCTCCAAGGTAGGGAGGAGGGGGTCCCTGTGCTTAGAAAGGCCAACACGAGGCTCGGGGAGCAGATCGCTTTCTCCACGGCTCAGTACATTGGGCTGTGGAAGGCTCAAAGAGCTAAGCAGCGCGGCCTTGGCGACTGCGGGGCGCATTTGTGCTGGGGACGGCTCTGGAAGCTCGTGCAGCTGGAGGCTGAGAGAAATCCCGCACCTGGCGAGACACGGTCTGTGCGCCGCTTCTCAATTGAGCACCCTAGGTTTGGGAAGAGGGAGGCGACGTGTGCGTGGAACTGTGTGCAGCTGGAACCAGTGCCTCTGGCACATACCCGTCGCTGGGCTGGAGCGTGCCGGACCTGCGGCACTGTTTGGCTGAACTGGCCGCGGTGACCCCCTCCCACGCTCATTCTATTGGCACTGGATAGGCTTGGGGGATCGCAATCTAGGAGTGAGGGCAAAAAGTTGCGAAACCGCTGAGCAGTGGGTATGTGGTGCAGAAGAGGTGTAAGTGTTAGCGCGCATTTTGGGCAAGCAACTGGCTGCGGAGAGCGAGGCAGACAGTGCTGAGGTCCAGGTGGGAGCGGCAGAGCATTGGCCGAGCCCAAGGTATACCTTCGCTGCCGACTCTCTCCGGACATCGCGTTTCGTTTTATTATTCCTCTAAGTGATTTTCGCCTGAATCCCTGTGCAGGCAGGTGGGAGTGTGTAAATGACCCCCAAGTCTGCGAGCAGAGATTTCCCGGGCCTGAAACCCTGAGCCGTGGGTGTTTCCGAGCGGAGCCGGAAGGTCTCCGTGGCGCTGCTCAAGCACCACGCCTGGCTGCCCCAGACGACCGATAGGCCAAGGGGACAGCTGAGCCCAGCCCGACCCCCATTCGGGATTTCAGGCGAATTCGGCCACCCCTGAGGGCGGAGGACATGCGGGGAGGTAGAGCTCAAGACAGCTGAAGGCGGACTGGACTTGATGAGACCCGCGTGGCGGTTGTCGAGTCGATTGACTACTGATTCGGTGCCTTCCCCAACCCCCATCTCAGCCTGACGCCCAGGTCTGAGCCTTAGCGAAGAGAAAAGGTAAAAGCCGGAATGAGGGTTTGTTAATTAACTCATCGTTCTCCATTAATTCGTCCCTGGAGAACGCGAGACAGTCAATCCGCTCTGAGCCGGGGGCACTGAGCCGTTTCACAGGCTAAAATCAAAGCGTGAGGCCGAAGCCCCCCTCCCCCACCTCCTGCCTGCCAATGAGAAGCTGGGGGGTGGCAGGTGCGGGCGAGCCTTCGATTCGAGCCCCGAAGCGACCCGAAGCGTTCCCTGGGTCTGGGTGCTCGAGTCCTCCGGCCCCGATCGCTGAGCTAGCTTAGTCTCTGCCCTGCCGGGTTTTCCCGCCCCGCCCGCGCGCGTTCGCTCCAAGCAAAGTGCTCACGCAGGCTCCTGCCGCCCGAGCCCGGGAGCCAGGCGAGGCGCGGGTAGGAAGACTGGAGAGGGAGGGGTGAGGCTGACTGGATGACCCCGCAAATCCCAGGTTCCCGCGTTTCCACTGCCCTGTGCCGCCAGTACCATATCGCCCCCCGTGGGCCGACCGAGACTCTGCGGGCAGCTGAGGTGCCGGAGGGGGTGGGCAAGGGCGCTGCTGTTCGCCCTGACTGCTCGGCGTCTGCGGATGCCCAAGGCAGTGCCTTTTCACACTCCCACGTCGGCCCAGAGTCCGGCTTCAGGGCCATTTACGCATGCAGCGACCGCGGAGTCCAGCGAGTGGGGCGGCGGAATGTGGGGACGAGGTGGAAATGCAGAAGGGTACCCCTCACGGAAAGCTCGGTTCCCCCCACACACGCCCCCTGTGAAGGCGCTTGCTCCGGACTGCAGTGACCCTCCTCCCTCCACTTCCTCCTGTCGCCTCCTGGAAGCACAGACTGACCCGTTTTGTGAAGAGACGACCCTGGTGCTTTGGAAACCTAGCCGCGCACACACCCTTTGACCTCCGAGCGTGGAGAGCGGAACTCCGGGACACCACTGTGGTGGGGGAGGGAGCCTGAGTGCTGGGACCCGCACACTGGAGGCGCGGGCCGGGTGCCCGGAAGGTGCTCGTGGGACCCAGGAGGTCATCGAAGAGGCTCTGCCTGGGCACCCAGCAGCCTGTGGAGAGCTCTGCAGCCCTCGGCCCCCAGCGCATGCTTTCCCTCGAAAAGGTGGAAAATCGGAGATCAGCAGGACAGGAGTTTGGTGCCAAATACCGAGAGAACCCCGCGTCGTGAGACCCGGATGAAGCATGTCACTTCCATTTTTGTTTCAACTTAAAGGAGTGGTAAGGAGGGCTGCGGCCCGGGCTCTGCTGGTCCAGGAGGGCCTTCCGCAAGGAACCCAGAGCAATCCCAGTAAGCCCAAAAGCTGAAACCTATTTTTAACTCACTGAAGAACAACGACACGTCTCGTTAACATTTTCATTTAAAAAAAGGAAAGTGGAGTCGTTTTCTGAACCCTCCAAATAACCTCTAGCAAGCCCTGAGTGCAGGAGCCTTAAAACAGATGGCAGGGCGCCTTGGCCGGCTGGGGGACGTTAGTGCCTGCCCCTCACCGCCAGCTCCCACGTGCGGAGGTGCCACTTGCAGCTTTGCTCGCGGTTGCGCTCAAAGACACTCCCCCAATCTCGTCCCAACCACCGCGGTAGGCCAGGGCCCACTGAGCTCAGTTCCTTAGCTCCGTAGTGGGAAGGTGGCTTCTCCATGCCCCTCTCGGTGCCCTAAGTCCTGCGCAGCCTGTCGCAGGGGGTCAAAACCCTCCGCACGTGGCAGTGTGTTTGGGGAGGCGCCCCGGTCACGAAATTACAGCGGCCGGTGGAGGACTGAAGACAGGAGGAAACTCTGACCAAATTAACTACCTGTGAAAAATCAATGTATGTTCCCTCAATGTAATACTTGCCGCTGCCCCATTAAAACGCAGCGCGACAGGGTTCTCGCCACGTGTCGTCCCGAGTGGGATGGGCTGATGGGTCGGTGCCGCGCCTCTGACGTGGGCACCTATCAAGATGGGAGGACATTAGTTACCAATTAAAGATTCCAGAAGGCTTCGGCCACGCCTCAGGAGCTGCCAGCGCGGGAAGAGGCTGCGACACACACCCACCAGTGGGCACAATATCGCAGACCCTAGAGGCAGCGGCGCGCAGGCCCGAGGTTTGGGCGGGGGTGAATGCTGGGCCACTCTGACTCTGCCGGCTTTGGAGACAGGGAAACCTTCAAACGCGGGGGAGTGGGCCTGGCCACCAGCACCCGGGACTGCTCGCTCTTCCTATCCTGTATTTGTCCCAGAATGACCTGGGGGAGGGCCTGACCACGGGAGGGGGGCGGGTTCGGTCAGGAGGCTGCCATGAGAAAGTCTCACCCGACCCAACCTGGGCCATGTTTGCCCTGAGTGGCCTTGCGGCCTGGTTGATTGATAACTGGCCCCCACACAAGTCCATTTACTTTTTTGTTAATATTTATCCCAGGGGGTGACATTTCTACTGTCCCCTCGCTTCCCTGGGCCGCAGGAGCCAGGCAGGAGTGCCATGCTAGGCCCTAGACAACGCAGTTCTATCTTCTAAGACTCCTGGGCAGGGAGGGAAGCCAGGGCTGGGCGCGTGGCACTCGGGAGCTGGAAGGGTTTCTGGGCCCAAGAGTGGGGGGAGAAGGCGTCAAGCTCAGTGGTTTCCTCGCGCTTCGCGTCTCGGCGCCCCGGTCTCCAGCAGCCCAGCTGCTGGCAGCCGGCTTCGGCACAAACAAAGGGCTGGCGGAGCGCGACCGACCGTGTCACCTCCAAGCCCAGGGGCAAGGGGGGCTGCTCTCGGGAAGCGCCTTCTCCGAAGGCTTTGCATGGCCTCCTCCCAGCGCGGTCGGGGACAGCCGATTGTCAGGCGGAAACTGAGGAGTTCCAGAGCCCGCCCAGGGCGCGAAGGGTGGCTGTGCTTCAGTGTAGTCGATTGGGGACCCTCACACACTCACCAGGTCATTTCAAAACCAAAAGCTCTCGCTCTTGGAGACAGTCACCAGAAGGCTCTTCATGACGCCTTTCCCACAGCCTATCTCTGTCCCTTCGAGGGTGTGGGACAATAGTTTCCTCTGTGCAGTCCCCATTAGTGACTACAACCTTAGCAAGGAGACGAAGGTGCGCAAGGGATTAAGAAGTGTGCATGTGGCGAAGACTGGAGCCCCTAGTATGAGTATGACTGGGATGGGAGACACCTGCTTTGGGGGCTTGAGGAGTCCTGATGGCTATTGTGTGGCGACGTTGGTGTCAGCGCAGCGAGGACGCCTGCCAGAGACAAAATAACCCCAACGGCCTCTTTAGAGTGTGTGTGGCTATTCCACCAGCGGGTGCAGCCCGGTTCGCCTTGGAAGCATCCGGAGAGCGATCCCTGTAGCCAGAGCGACCCGCCGGGCACAGGGCACCGTGGTCACTAGAGACCCAACCCCGCCCTCTCCGCTTGCAAATGACATTTGGGACGGACAGTGCCAACAATAGCACAGTTGTATTGCACCAGCTAAGAGACCCAAAGCCCACGGTGCGTCTTTCTTTATCTTGAAGCCTCGAGCCCTCTGCGCTCTCTCACTCCCTCCATTTGGGCTCCTCTTCTTAGAGCACCCGGCCTGGCTGTGCTGCGGGAGCCGCGAGCGCCCCCTGCAGGCCTCTGCGGCCAGGCGCGGAGCGGGCGTCCGTGATTCACCCTGCTGCGGAAACAGATGCTCACAGCGTCTTTGTATTTAGAATATCGCTGTCCTAGTGATTTTCAAAACAATAACTATTTTTGATAGAAGAAGGTGTGAAGGAGGACGAGAAGGATATCTGGTGGCTCTATCGAGGCCCCCAACAATGACAAAATTGCCATCCGCCAAAGTACACCCCCCAACTCTAACCTCCCCAAACAAGATGAGTGTTCGGATTTTTTATCCGAATTATGCTTTTGTTGGCATGTTTTTATTTGAGAAAAGCGGAATCAGAGTAGAGAAGGTGACCCTGGCGGTCTGAAGTCAGAGGTCGAGGCTGAGAGATATAGTCCCCGGAGGGTTGACGGATTGACGATTCCTTTGTTTTGTTGTTTCCTCTACCAGCAAACGGACCCGAGTCAAGGAGACAGCACTGGGGCCTTGAGCTTGGAAGTCTTTGTTCCCCCTCGTGTGGGGTGGGTGAAAGGGCGTTCCGAAGCAGACCCCCTCAGAGCCCTGGGACGGCGTCAGGACCCTGGACAGGGCCGGTGTCGCCTGGACCAATTTCTCTTCGCCCTGGGAAGGCGGCTAGGATATCTTTGGAAAGTCGTAGAGAAAACAAAAATTAACAGCTAATATTCCGAAGTTTATTGCTGTGAGAGGCCCCGCCAGGAATATACACTGACATAGTCAAGTAATCGAAAAGATCAAACCTATCGGCCTCGACCAGGTAGTTGATCTTTTCTTCCCTCCACGGCAGCTTTGTGTGTGCGTCTGAGTGCACGTGCACACCTGCTTATAAAGTCGGAATTCGCGTCCCTGTGGGTGTGACAGGGGTTGGATCATTAAGCTAAAACGTTCAATTCAGTCCCTTTGATCCGCGCTGGGGAAAATCTATAGTCATCTCTAATCTACGAGGTCTTTAAGGAGGTTGTTACACGAGCTGTTTTGATGTCATCATTTCCACATTCATGGCAAATTCAGCTAATCAGATGGTGCTACCCAAAGTTATCAGAAGAAATAGTTCTTACAGAACATATCGGTAAAATTTATTCCTGATTTCCTTGTAAGAAAGAAAATCCTCACATCTAATGAAGGTAGTTAATCAAGCAGAAGACTCAGGAATCTCGCTCTTCAGCTTCCTAGGTAGAGGCCTTGTCTGTCCCCCCAAGTGTCAGTGCTCAGTGTTCTTTGTAAACTTGTTATATTGGAATATTTAAACATCAACCTAATATTTTAAATCGACCAAGGTGCTTTGATGAGTTGAATGGAAAATGACTGGTTTCATTTCAGTCCCCATTGAAACAGCAGGATTTCCACACTCCTGGTGGAAATGGTAAAATTGAATGGCCCCCAACCCAGCGTAGCAATAGAAGGAGGGTCTTACTGAAGTTATGGTTGTAAGAGGATACATTGCTTACAATGCTGGAGAAAAGTATTCAACAAATATTCATTAAATATTATTTTCATTCTGTTTCTATTTAAATAAGATGAATGAGCACCTTCCAGAGAAGAAAGCTACATTATTTCCACACGAAAAATGTCAGTCTCATAGAGTCCAGTAAAAAGAAAAAACTTATTTTTAATGTGAATGAATTTAATGTACGATCATAAATTCCTACATTCTATCAATGGGGTTTGCATAGGTTCTTATTTTAATACAAGTATATTAATACTAATGAAGCTTAATTTCCTCCTGAGATGATAGGATTGGGTTAGGTGGCTAGACCAATCACAAGACAATCTGATTATTTTGATAAAAATATGCAAGTTATTTATCACAAGGTCTTGCCATAGAATTTTTCCCTCCCAAAAGATGTTGTATTATCATAAAATTGGAACAAATTTGCTTCTAGATGTTGTCTTCTCTTTTAGATGAGGCATCCCTTTTAGATGTTAATAACAGCTAGACATAACTAGATTCCAAAGTACAACACATCAGATTTGTCATAGCCATTGATAAGGAAGGAGCTTAAGTTTGTTGTGCACATTCTCTTTGTCAGGTGCTGTGGTAGGCACATAGATGTTTTCATTGAATACTCACCATTTATGCCAGTGGCTCCCAAATCTTGCTATGCATTGGAATCACTTAAAGAATTTTTTTAAAACCTGATGCCTAGCTGCAACCCCAAGTATTCTGATGTAACTGGCATAGGGCATGACTCGGGCACTGGAATCTGAATGAAGTGATTTTAATATGGAGCAAAGTTTGGGAACCACTAGTCTATTTGGTAGTTACCATTATTTTCCCTGTGGCTCTCTTTGGTGAGGTTAAATAATTGCCTGTGAAAACACAGCTGGAAAACCCTGATGCCCTGAACTCAGCTTTCCCAATTCAAAGCCCAGAACCTTCTTACCCTCCATGTCATGCTTCTATTGCCAGTACAGATCCACCAGGTGGGTGCACCCGGAATGTGGAAATGTCTGATTCACCATCACAAACACCCAATTTAGAAAGCCTCTGCATAATAAAGTTCTTGGAATTAGAGTGTGTCTTCCCTCTGGGACTCTCAAAGATAGTTGCTTATAGAAACTTATTTCTTTTACACCCAAGACTTATAAGAGAGAGTTTTTAATTACTCTCTTTTGGAAAAGCAGCCAGAGGGAATGCAAGGCAGTACCATAGCTAGATGTGGAACCCAAGTCTCCCTATCCCTTTGTTCACTGAAACAATTATTGATGAGCAAGACTCCTCTCATTAGCTGTGGACCGTGCCTGGAGGAGGGCCCCAGGGCCCAGATCTTCCCACGCTTTCAGGCTTTTCTATTCCGATCTGCATTTGCACAGCAATTACCTCTCTTTGCTCCACATCAGCGCCTGCTTTGCTGTTTCAAAACTTGCCTGTTACTCATATTTTAAGACTCCACACTAAAAAATAATAAGCTGGCTAAAACTCCGTATATCTGTTGGCAATTGTCCAGAGGACAGCCTACAGTTTCTGCCGTCAAACGCTGCATGTTTCCAGTCATCATGTGTTTCTCATCTTCCTTTGCCCGTGCCGTGGGGTACTCAGAATCGACAGTTTCTGAATCACTGCTTTCGTTTTCACATCTGGTGATGATCTCATAGTCCCAAAGAGAGGTTATCGGAGGAGCACAATAAACTATGTGCTTTTTGCTTTCTTTCCTGTGTTGTCTTCTAAAACTGATCAATGGGGAAAATTAAATAAACAAACGAGCGCAGCGCGCCACCTAGTGACCTCTGTGCTCACTGCCGGTTCCGCGACTGGAGTGCGTGAGAGGAGTGGCTAACGCGATTCGAGTATTGATGGAGTCACAAAAATCGTTCATTAAGGCAATTTAATCTTTGCTATTAAATGTCTTTTCAATTCATTTGGGGTAATTAAGATGCAGTTAAAGTGATTAAATTCTAATTACTCATGCTAGACAAAGACATATTTGTCACACTAATGCGGTTAACTAAGGACTCAGAAAGAAAGTTAACATTTACTTCAAATGATGCGACTGGAAAAATCAGTTCCTCTTTTCATCATTAATCCAGTGAGCTGGGCGATTATGTAATGGCACTACACGCTCATTAAAAAGGGGAAGTGCTGATTAAAATGACTTCCAGGAAGAAAACTTGAACCAGAAGTACCTCTGTACCGTTTGGTCAGCATTCCTGGGCAAAATGACTTGGTGGGTTTTTTTCCCTCCAAGCCTCCCACCCCAAAGGGACAAACAGCTCCTGAGTTTTTTCCTGATATTAAAAGAGGGATGCCTCACAGAAAGCCTTTATCATCAGCCTGCAGACATTGTTAAACCAAAAGACATTTTTAAATGGTAAATGGATTCTTGGGGTAGAGAGGAACCAGGCAAGGGTGGGAAGAGAATTCCTGCAGAAAACAGCTCAGAAGGAAAATTTCCACGAGAGACATCTGAAGGCACTTTTCTTGACAGGAACACCCTTCCTGTTATTAAGCAGTCCTTCTCCCCCTCCCCATTTCCACGTTGACGTTGACTGCCTCTGCTGGGTGGGGACAGTCCTCTGCTCAGGATTATGCTGCATTTGATTATTATGCGTGCTCTGAAGAGCACTAAGTACCCCTGCTGCAAATTGGTCTCTTTTCAATGTTTTTCCACATTCACATGTAAAGCCATCTTAGATTATAAACCATCAAGTCACTGAGGCTATTTCCCCGTAATCTCTACAGACAATTCCCGGAATCTTAGGATAGCTTAGTTATGAGTGCTCATAAGGGGAGGATAAATTTAAACTTAATGAATTTAAAGTTTTCCTTTATTACAAAATTGGTTTTTAAAGGAAGTGCCTACCATTTTCTTGGGGGTATGATCCAAGGACAGGAATGACCAGTCAGATAAATAAGGATTATTTTCCCCGGAAGACCAGTGTGTTTTCATACATTTAAATTTGCATATTGAAACCATAATTGTGGAGAATGTATCTTTCCCCTATTTATTTCATTGAATGCTATTACCCCTGTTTACTTCATAAGCAAAGAAGCTAAAGTTATCAAATTCATTGGTCACTTCAGTCGAACAACTACCTTTTAAAAACAAATTGGTCAGTTACTTGAATATTTATAGAGTCATTATTAATTTTATGGATCATGTTATACCATCTTAAATTACTAAAAAAAAAAAATCTGGGAGACATTTCTTCTGGGTGAAAACAGATCTAAATTTTACCCTCAGGCAGAAATCTGAGTTAAACATCTCTATTTAAAGTGACATTTGTTCTCACTTTTCAACTGGTTTCCCCAGAAATTCTAGAAAGAAAAAAAAAAAAAAAAGAATCAAGGGCCGTGGAGAAAGATTATTGCAGTAATTAGCTCTTAGACCTTGTCAAGTAATTTAACATTTTTGGGCCTCAGTCTCCTTAAATGTAGAATGAAGGATTTGGCCTTAGGGTCCCTTCCAGGTCCCACATTCTATGATTGATTGTCTACTATGATGACTGTATATCCACAGCAAAGCCCAGTTGAAATCCTGGTCTCTTATCTCAATTTCGTACTCTCCCCAATATCGAGATTCAACAAGGTGTAAGACTCAGAGGGCCAGTCTCTTGGGCAGAGTGTGGGCCAGGCTCTCTTGTCAGGTGGTCAGGAGGAAATAGCCCACCCAGTCAGGAGCGCTCCTTCCGGCACAAAAGTGCTATAGTTTGAGATTCCATTGTCTATATTCTAATAATACACGCTGTTGGCTAGGATACAGATTATCAGGAGCTCTTATACCTGGCTGGTGGGAAGGAATGTAAATTGGCACCTTTGCTACAAAAAATAACTTGGCACCATCTTATAACCCCGGATCTACACATGTCTAGCAGTTCTACTCTTTGGTATATATTTTAGATAAATTCACAACGTTCCTAGAGACATGACAAGACTGTTCATAGCAGCATTTGTTCCTAAGTGCAAAAAAAACAGAAAGAGCCTAAATGTCCCCTGACGAGGAATGCAGAAATAAATCATGATGTGTTCATATAATACAATAATATATTGTGATGAAAATGAATGAGCCAGAGCTATACACAACAACGTAGATGAACTTTAGGAACAGTGTTGGGGACAAAAAAGAAATAAGACAAACTAGAATAGGCAGGACAAAAAAAAAGGAATAATGTTGAATTTTTTTTTAGAAAAAGAGCAAGGTATAGAAGATCAAAGCAGAACAATACCATTTTCATAAAGCTCAAAATCAAGCAATGCCAAACAACTTATTGTTTAGAAATGCATAAATATGTGATAAATTTTTTTTTAAAAAAAAAGCACTGTTTTTTAGGGCATGGTAGCTTATGTTTATAATCCCAACTACTTAGGAGGCTGAGGCAAAAAGATCTCTTGAGCCTCAGATGCAGTGAGCTATGATCACGCCACTGCACTCCAGCCTGGGTAACAGAGCAAGAACCTTGTATCTAAAAAAAGAAAAAAAAAAACAAAACTATTTTTTAAAACACAAATGAATAATAAACACAAATTCAGGAGAGTGGTTATCTCTGGAAGGGGAAGGCAGGGAGATCGGAGGAGAGAACACCCTTCACAAGGCAGCTAGTTCTTTTGTTGGGTAGTGGGTTCGTAGGTGTTCATTTTGTTATTGTGCTTCATATCTTACATATATGATACATATTGTTTTTAAAGGAGTAATTATTATTTAATTTTAACATTGAGGAGGAAGAGATTGTGTTTGTCTGGTTGCCCAACCCAAACAATTTGGATCAAACAAACCCCAAGAAATTTTATGTTATCATTTAAGAAGGTCCAAGCCCTGAATGAAATGTCAGCTCTCACAGGAATTATATTCAGCCAGTTGTGGACAGCATATAAGAAGTAAAAGAGGAAATTTCATTAAATATGAAAAGAAGAGTTAATTTTTCCATTCATTTGAGCACCTGCTATAGCAGGTTCTGTGCTCAGGACTGGGAATGACGTGTACAATACACTTGTCCTTTGGAACTCATAGTCTAGCAGGAAAAAGAGACAAATAGTTGTTTGCATACATCTGTGTGTGTTTGTTGCAGGAAGGAGAAGTTCAGGGTGTGATGAAGGGGCAATCTTCAAGATGTGGAGGATGAGTAGGACTTGAATCGGAATGGAGGAAGAGGTTTCCAGGCAGAGGGAACAATTGAATGTGCAGGCCCTGGCTAAAATCCCTTTGCAGAAGATTTCTTGGGTCTGAATTACTGTAAAGCTGAAAGCTTATTTCTTCCCTGGCACAGCTGAGTGATACTATACATTCCCATCAATAACAGAAGCATTTCCAAGGCTGTGGTTTTCAGTGGCGGGCGCTGTGGGCAGAGGGATTCAAATTCCTCTAGGAGAGCAAATCAGATTGGTGGGGAGAGGTGCGGGGAGAATATGTGTTGTTTAAAAGCTTCCCAGGTGATTCTAACATAACCGCAAATTGGGAATCAGAATGTTAGTATTGAGGATTTAAGAGAAAATCATGCCCTTCATTTATTTATTTTACCCTTATGTCTGAAATAACCTAGAGCTCCATATCATACTCTGTGTATGTGTGCATAAAATCTTTGACTTCTTTTGATCTTTTTGAAATCAAATGTTCACTCAAAAATTCAAGACCCCTACAGGGATAATTGATTCTATGGTTCCTCCATCTAAAAAAATTATTACTGTTCCAAAGGTCCTTACTAGTCAAAGTGTGGCTGCCTGACCAGCAGCATTGACCACACCTGGGACCTTGTAAGAAATGCAGACCTACCGAATCTGAATCTGCATTTCAACAAGATCCCCAGGAGATTCTTGGGTACGTTCCAGTCTGAGAAGCACCATTGAGCGCCATATTACATCATTCAAAAGGCCCATTTTCTGTCATTTGCCCAAACACTGATTGGGTGCCTCCCACGTGCCAGGCACCAGGCAGAGTACTGGGGCACGAGAGAGGAATGGGGTGTCCCGTCCTGGAGGCTCACAGGGAGGAAGCGTGCAGATGAATAAATACGGACAACGCCTCTGATGAGTGCTGTGATGTGGGCAGGAATAAGGTTCTGTGGCAGCAGGAAAGGACACTGGAAAGAAGACTGAAAGGAGATGACAAAGGACCTTCCGTGTCTGTGCAGGCCAAAGGAACTTGTGACCTGTCGCGGAGTGAAATGGGCAGATTTGTGCTTTTGAAATCCTGCTTGGGAGGGAGACAATTGGAGAAGTGGCAGGGTACTAGCTGGAAGTGGCAGTAGATCATGAGGGCCTGATTATATGTCACTGTCAGCAAAGCTGGAGAAAATGGGTGGGCAAAATTGGAGAGCTGTTTCTAAAGTAGAGCAGACATCGTGGGGAGTGGAAATGGACGTGGGACAGGCTCCGCGGCTCTGGCGTGGGACGCTGCGAGCTCGGGTATAGCTTTCGCCACAGAGCGGCTGCGTCGATGTAAATACAAAGAAGGATGTTTCAGAATGGCCCACCTGCTCAAACATAGCGTTAAGATAGGTGGGCTCTCTGCAGATTTGCAGATTTGCATCTCCAAGTCACGGAGATGGTCTCTGCGTCACTGGAACGTGTCACTAGGACAGACATGATGCGAGCATGATGCAAATGAAACAAAGATTGTGGGTTCGCTCCTTCGAGTCCAGTTTTCACTTCCCCGTGTTGGGGGGCGGTCAGGGCCACTCACATTCCAGTCAGCCACCTGCAGCTGGGCACACAGGAGCCCAGAAGAGCCGGCGGAAAGGGTTAGCCCAAATCCATCCCTGCTGTTAGAGAAACAAAAGCAACCCCCAGTGACGGCAGCTCGGGAGCCTCCCGTCTGCACGTGAAGGCAGCAGGAGAGGAGACGCCAAGCACAGACCCGCTGGCAGGGCAGGCAGGTGTCGGCAAGTCTTGGTTCGCGTCACAGAGCAGTCTGTGATAGGAACTAAGCTTTCTAAAGGCACGCACATTTTCATAAGAAAGCAAATTGTGCTTTTCTCTAATCTAGTTTTCACAGTTGCCCCATGAGCACCAAATTTTAAAAATGAAATGTGGTGGATTTTGTTTTTGTTTCGTCAGACAAGAATTTCACTCCGTTGCCCTGACAGGAGTGCAGTGGCATCATCCTAGCTCACAGCAACCTCAAATTCCTGGGCTCAAGCAGTCCTCCTGCCTCAGCCTCCTGCGTGGCTGGGACTACAGGCACGCCACACCACATCCAGCTAATTTTTCTTCTTTTAGTAGAGCCAGGGTCTTGCTCTTGCTCAGATTGGTCTCCAACTCCTGAGCCGAAGCGATCTTCCCGCCTCAGTCTCCCAAAGTGCTAGGATTATAGGCGTGAGCCACTGCTCCCAGCCATGTTTTGTTTTGCTTTGTTTTGTTTGAGACAGGGTCTCACTTTGCTGCCCAGGCTAGAATCCAATGGCGTCATCATAATCCACTGCAATCACAAACTCCTGGGCTGAAGAGATTATCCTGCCTCAGTCTCCTAAGTAGTCCCTGGGACTTCAGGCATGCAGTCACGTGCCACCACGCCCAGCTAATTTTTCTACTTTTTATAGAGACAAGGTCTCAAACTCCTGGCCTTAAGCCATCCTCCCACCTCGGCTTCCCCAAAGCACTAAGATTGCAGGCATGAGCCACAATACTGAGCCTAAGAATTGTTTTTCATTAATAAATGTTTATTTTTTAGTATATATTACATGTAAATCGTTTTTTTAAAGTTGAACAGCATAAAAAGGTATCAGAGAAAATGAAGTTTTCCTCCCAACCTATTCCCTGGTTACCTCGTCCCCTCCGCTAGAGGAAACCCGTCACCAGTTTCTTGTGTGGTCTTCAGAGAGAGAGTCCACGGCTTTTCAAGTGCAGGAGCATGTGTGAGTGTGTACATGTGCATAAATGTTTCCCTCTTTTATTATGATCAAGGACCTCTTCTATTAATATCTCCCAACAGATAACTTTCTGGGGAAAATACTGAATGGCTCTTGCTTCCTTTAATTCTTTTGCCTGATAATCGCCGCTCTAGAAGGTGCTGTCCAGCACAAGTATCTTAGCGATGAAATTAAAGAGAAGTAGCACAGGGTGACCCGCCTTCCGGGTAGGTTGAAAATGGTCCCAAGTGCTTTAATGTCAGTCCCCTTACTCCAGCTCTTTTATGAAAGACAACTCAGTGAAAGTTGTTCAAAATTCAAGCTGATAAAATATATTCTATTTATTATTATTATTATTTTTAATTTCAGGATATTATGGGAGTACAAACATTTTGGTTACATGTTATGACTTTGCCTCACCCAAGCCAGGATTAGAGGCATGCCCTTGCCCCATAAAATATATCCTATTATTCTATCCACCATCCAGTTTCCTATTTTAAAGTACTACAACACTTGGACACAAATACTGTATCATTTTAGAACACTGTCTTCAACACAAGGGTGGAAATTTTCTTCAAAAAGTTAATTGCTGTACCGTGTATATATAATTTTGGACTCTGCTTTTGTCATGACACAGCCTCAGTAAATATTTTCTTGCTGTTAATTGGATACTTAGCATATTCAAAATAAATTTATTTTTTAATTCCAATGCTTTTTTAAAAAGTAACTTCTTTTCTTATTGTAAAAGCATTATATGCTAATCAAGAAAAAAAAGAATCCCCCACAGTACCCTCACACAGATAACCCTTTGGGGTGCGTTTGTGTATGTGTGAATATCCTTCCAATGAGATGATGTATACATACTATTTTGTAACTTTTTAAGTTAATAATCTTGTGTTGTTAAATATATGGTAGAGTTTTTGAAAATACATTTAAAAATAATGGAGATAATAAAAATTCCTGGTAATTCCACCCTTCCTGTCCTTTCCCAAATACATCACGAGTAGTTTTCATTCATTGAGCAGATATGTAGCCATAAGGTGTTTGCAACTTGCAAGACAGCAGAGGAAGGGGCAAAAGCTATCTCTTTGCTCCTGGGGCACTGTAGGTCAGAAAAAATTCTACAAATCTATTTTACAGCTATGCTATAATTTGTTTAATCAATTCCCTATTTTTCAACACTTTTCCATCCATAAAGTGGTTGTATAAACAAATGTTTATGATTTTATAATATTTTAGAAGTCTCATAATTTACATAGCCTTTCTAACAATCTTTCCTATCATTAGACACTTCAATTGTTTTCAGGTTTGCTTTTGTTTTGTTTTTGCTATTGTTAATGAATGACGTAGCAGTTACCAACACTATGCATGAAACTTTACTGAATATTTGTTTTCCTCTTTCAAAAATAATTTTTCTCTAATTATTAAAGTAATGCATGTCCAGTGTAGAAACTTTGGAAAATATGAAATATTATAAACAATAAAATAGAATCAAATCACCATAATTCCATAACCCAAAGATAATAGGTATTTATATATTGGTTTGTTTCCTTCTAGCTTTTTATAAGTATACATATAAAATATATTTTAGAAGTTTGTTTTTCACAAAACCAAGCTCATGGAGAATTTACAGTTGAACGTATCTCAATGTCATTAAACATTCAAAAACATGATTTTTCACATTTTTATTTGTAAATTATTTCAAGTTTATAAAAAGTTGCAAAAATAAAATCGTACAAAGAACATTGGTATACTCTTTACCCAGTTGTTAACATTGACCAATTGTTAACATTTTACCGCATTTTCTTTATCATTTGCACACATACTCTCTTTCTCTTTCTCTCATGCAGACTTTTTTCCTGAACCGTTTGAAGGTAAGTGACATACATCATGTCCCCAACCCCTAAATACTTAAGAGTGTCTCCTGTAAGAATAGGGATATTTCTCTTATATAGCTGCAATTCAGTTTTGTCCGTTGAACCAATAATGTCCTTCATAGTATTGTTCTCCTCCAGTACACAATCCAGTCTCAGGTTTACTTGTCATATCTCTTTTGCTTCTTTTAATATGAAACATTTCTACAGTCTTTCTATGTCTTTAAAACATTGATATGTTCCCCCTCCCCCTTTTTTTTTAAAGGCTCCTCAAGTGAAGCAGTGGGAGTGGAGCAGGAACAAAGGAATCCGTAATTGGTTGTGATCAATTAGTTGTAAACACCACTGCACTCGGACCAGCCTCCCCACTTTTTTAATAAGATAGCTCTCTGGCCAGCACGGTGGCTCATGCCTGTAATCCTAGCTCTCTGGGAGGTCGAGGCGGGCGGATTGTTTGAGCTCAGGAGTTCGAAACCAACCTGAGCAAGAGCGAGACCCCATCTCTACTAAAAATAGAAAGAAATTAATTGGACAACTAAAAATACATAGAAAAAAAAAATTAGCAGGGCATGGTGGCGCATGCCTGTAGTCCCAGCTACTCGGGAGGCTGAGGCAGAAGGATCACTTGAGCCCAGGAGTTTGAGGTTGCTGTGAGCTAGGCTGATGCCACAGCACTCACTCTAGGCAGGGCAACAGAGTGAGACTCTGTCTCAAAAAAACAAAAATATATATAAGATAGCTCTCATTTTGTGTTTACCCAATGTTTCTTTGTGATTAGACTGAGATTATGCTTTCTTACCCAGAAACTGGCATGGGTGACAGTGTGGCTTTCTCAGGGGATCACATCTGAAGGCCTGCAATGTCTGTATGTCCCTAATTTAACTGTTGAGTTAATTGTGTTCACCCAGTCGAGGTGTTGTCTAATTTCTCCACTGTATAACAGCTGATATTTTTCCCCTTACGACTAATAATAAGCAGTCTGTGGAGAGATACTTTTTTAAGACCATACAAATATCCTACTCCTCATCAAAATTGCCCATAGATTTAGCATCTATTGATTCTTGGCTGATCTAATCTTTATCATGATGGTTTCTAAATGATTTTCCACCTCCAGTACTCCTGGCATGTTTAAACAGTCATCTTTATGCAGTGAACAAGAGCCCTCCCTTCTCTCTCATTTGCTTATCCATTCATTACTGGTGTGGACTCAGGCATTCCTTTTTTCCAGTGGTTTGTAATTCATTACTGTACTTAACTATTTTGTGCTCAAGTTGTCCCAGATCTGACTGATGGGAGTGCCTTCAATCTGACTTCTGTGTCCTTATGACATGCTCCCATTTTTTTCTAACTTTCTGGCATAATAAGATATTCCAAGCTCATCTGGCACCTGCTCTTACCCAACCCTAGAATCTGCCACTTCTTCGATGAGCCTCGGTTTATGCTCGTGGGGATGATATTAGAGACAAGAAGACCTGGGTGCTAGGTGTGCTCATGGATGTTAGGGTGACTTTGTTTTTTCATTCTCTCAGACAAAGCCAAGAAATAGATGTGTATGTATTTATATGCACACATATACAAATATGCATACACACATTTATACATATATATAATATGCATGTACACAAAAACATGCTTATATACATGCTTATGCACATAGTGTAAAAATCATGAGTTCATACCAGCACCTCCACCTCTAATCGCAATGTATCTTCACAGAACTTTTTCTTGCTTTCCCCCACTCCCTAGTTGTACGTCCTTTCCTCTGCAGTAAGAAACCTGGCACCCAATAACACCTCTCTCTCTCCCCCCTCTCTCTCGTTTATTCATTTGTTCAATCCTGTAATACATGTAAAATGTTTCAAAATTGCTTTACCCATACCCATAAAATCAACAAACCTGCTTACAAATTTTTAGATAAGATTCATTTGCAATTCTTCCCCCACCCCCATACGCATACACACACCCCAGCATCGCTTGGAAGCTTGTTAGACATCCTGCTGGATCAGAAACTCTGGGGTAGAGCCCAGCAACCTGAGTTCTAACAAATCCTTGAGGTTATTCGAATGCATGCTAAAGTTTGAGAAGCACAGCCCAAAATATGCAGTGTGGGTTTGTCGTGTCTGTGGGTATGTGCACACATGCCACACGTTATTACGTTAAATAACACTATAAACATACTGTAACTGTAACAACCATAATAAAATAGGCCCAGTAAAAACTAACAGGGGTCCTTTTGTTGCAGCAGGGTGTGGAGGTGTAGATATAAAAGATATCTCTAATTCTTTCGTTCACCTCCTGGTGCCAGCCCAGTGGATAATCAAGGGTGCCACGGAAACCTTGCTCTTCCTCTTTCTGGGTGTGAAATATCCTATTTTGCCAAGGGGATGTTCTCCAGTCCCATAGCTCCCTCCCCTCTGCCTTAGGCACTTGGCAGTAAATTCGGAGGAGTCAGGATGGAGGAGTCCCTGTCCATTAGCGCTAAAGAGCCCCGAGCCGTTAATCTGATCCTTTCTCCGTTCTCACCCAACTTCCTCTTTCATCATAATCACAGAACAAAACCCTCCACACTCCAGCAGTGAAACCCACGGACACCTCCACCTCTGAGCCTGCCCCAACCCCACACACGTGCTCTTCTTTTCCTCTGCCAGACTGTCTGTGACAATCACTGTAGCACAATTTTCCAGGGGGAGGGAGTGGAAGGTTACCTGGACCTTCCCCTGTTCCGCAGAAAGATCCCATAAAGCAGGCTTTCCTAGACCTGAGATCACAGGAATCACCTGGTGCTCTTCTTAAAGTACAGATTGCCAGGCCGCTCCCCTAAAACTCTGATTTATTCAGTCTGTGCTTTAGTCAGTCAGTATGGAGTGATTCTTTTGATCTTGGAAAGTTTCAAAATATTGTCCTAGGTTCAAGTGGCTCTCCAACTTTATTGAGAATCTAAATTACCTGCGAAGCTTGTTTAAAATCTGTTTGTGAATCCCACTCTCAGAGAATCTATTTCAGTAGGTCTAGGATGAGGTTCTGGAATGTGCATTTTGAATAAACTGCCCCTTCATGCTCCCAGGTGATGTTGATGTACGTGGACCACACCTTAATTAGAATTCGTGCTCCAGACTCTTGGGCCCTCCTTACTCAAAGTGTGGTCCTAGATGAGCAGCTGGACATTATCTGGGAACCTGGTAGATGGTCAGAATCTCAGGCCCCATCCTGACCTGTTGAATCAGAATCTTCACCTTAACTAGATGTCCATGTAATCCTAGCACTCTGGGAGGCCAACATGAGAGGATCACTTGAGGTCAGGAGTTCGAGACCACCCTAAGCAAGAGTGAGACTCCGTCTCTACTAAAAATAGAAAAATTAGCTGGACATTGTGGCACATGCCTATAGTTCCAGCTACTCGGGAGGCTGAGGTAGGAGGATCACTTGAGCCCAGGAGTTTGAAGTTGCTGTGAGCTAGGCTGATGCCACAGGACTCTAGCCTGGGTGACAGACCGAGACTCTGTCTCAAAAAAAAAAAAAAAAAAAAAGATGTCCAGGTGATTTAAGTTTGAGAAGCACTGATGTAGACTAATGGTTCTCAGCCTTGGGTATGTATTAGCATCACCTGAGGAGCTTTCAAAAATCCCAGGCTTAGGCTTCTGCTAGACTGAATAAATTAGTATCTCTGGAGATGGGTCCTAGGTACCAATGCATTTAAAGTTTCTCAGTGGTTCCTATTTATAGTCAAGACCAAGAACTTCTGAGGGTCTTCCCAGCCTCTTCCACTGCAGAATCTAGACCAGCCTTGAAGCCCAGGAGAAAGGAATGATACCCCTCACCCATGGATCTAGGGCCCCAATAGCCAGAGGTCCCACCCAAAATGTCTAATGATCTGGTAGTTGCCAGAGGAAAAGAAACAAAATGAGGCTGCGCATGGTGGCTCATGCCTGTAATCCCAGCACATAGGGAGGCTGAGGTGGGAGACTCACTTGAGGCCAGGAGTTTGAGACCAGCCTAGGCAACATAGCAAGACTGCAGCTTTACAAAAAATTTAAAAATTAGCCAGGTGTGGTGGCACATGCCTGTATTCCTGGCTACTTGGGAGGCTGAGGCAGGAGGATTGCTTGACCCCAGGATTTTGAGGTTGCAGTGAGCTATCATCATGCTACTGCACTCCAGCATGGGTGACAGAGTGAGACCACATCTCTAATTTAAAAAAAAAAAAGAGAGAGAGAGAAACAAAAAGTGATTTCATTTCACCTCATTTATAAAGCATTCTCCATCTGACTCCTCTATCCCTTGAATTTGAATTTCTTCAAGACTATTCCCCTGGGGTCATCTCATTAATTTCTTGTTGTGGTTTCCGCCGCACAGATTCTGTGGATATTTGCTGACATTATCCATAACTCTTACCTTTATCTCCTCTATATTTAACTAAGGCGTAGGTGGACCAATCGCCACTCAGATTTAGCAAGGAAGGACACGGGCAGTGTACCTCTGCCCTCTGGTACCCAGTGCCCCCAGATGGGCACCTAATCTTAGTGGGGGTGCTGATCACCCTACTCCCAACTCACCTCAGTGTCCCAGCCCAGCGCACCTTCTGCTCCTCCGATTCTCCGGCCTGCTGCCCGCCTGGCCCTGACGGCCTTCTGACTCGGTCATAGGGGCAGTGACAGGACAGCTTCCTTTGCCCAGGGCTCAGGCAACCTTTCTTGAATTCTAAGTGACACTTCAGAAATATCCCCACTGTGCCATTAAATTGCTTCAAAATAACCATTCAGTAAAGGGATTAAAGCTGTCTCATGGAACTTCGTCCTATGTGCACATTTTTGATAGTTAAAGACTTGTCTCTATTTTCTATGGAGCCACATCCAACTTACTTATCCAACAAGGATGCTGACTATGCCAAAGAAATAACCCATGTTCTAGTCTTTTATGGACTGTGTGAGAGAGATGGGCAGGTAAGTAACTAATTATAGAGAGGGCAGGTGCTCTATGGGCACAGGAGACAGCAACTCTGTCTGGATGGGAGAGGGGCTAAAGACGGCTTAACAGAAAAGGAGATACGTGAGATTGGCCTCGCTTACGTAGGGAGCTTTTTGTATAGAAAAGAGAAAAGGAAAGACATTCTGGATGGAGGGAACATCTTGAGCAAAGGGACAGAGGTGTGGAAGTTCAAATGTGTTTAGGAATGACTTCTGGGCAGTGTGGCAGGAGCGATGGGGGGTGGGTGCGCAGCAGTGGGAGGCGAGAAGGAAAGGTCGGTGGGGCCAGAGCGTCAAGGTCTTTAAATATCATGGCAGAGCAGACTCCAAGGGCTTTCCTCCTGGGCTTCTGGGGACCCTTGCAAAACTGTTTGTATAATGCATGCCATTAGGAGAATAGCATTTACAATTTGATTTTATAGACAACTTTCCAGAAGTGCAAACAAGAAAAACCTCACCAATTTGAAATTAACTGTAGAAAATGTACGGTGCCTTAGTGAAAAGTCAAAATTGTAGGTTATTGGGCCAGGCACGGTGGCTCACGCCTGTAATCCTAGCTCTCTGGGAGGCCGAGGTGGGTGGATCGCTCAAGGTCAGGAGTTCAAGACCAGCCTGAGCAAGAGCAAGACCCCGTCTCTACTAAAAATAGAAAGAAATTATCTGGACAACTAAAAATATATATATAGAAAAAATTAGCCGGGCACGGTGGCACATGCCTGTAGTCCCAGCTACTCAGGAGGCTGAGGCAGAAGGATTGCTTGAGCCCAGAAGTTTGAGGTTGCTGTGAGCTAGGATGATGCCACGGCACTCACTCTAGCCTGGGCAACAGAGTGAGACTCTGTCTCAAAAAAAAAAAAAATTTTTAAAGGAATTCTATATTATATCTTCCAATTACTATGAATATTATAAAGTGATATATACAGCTATTAATTACAAAAATGAGATCAATAAACTAAGACTTACAATTCACAACAGGCCTATATGAGATAAAAATGCATAATAAGCATGTAATTCATCAAGTGTGCCATACCTTGGACCATTCTGTATAGTAATTATCATAACTAGGGCACTCATATCACGTATTTCCAATTATGAGGGTCCAAACTGTAGAGGCTCTTTTTAAAGAAAGAGATACTGATGTAATAAAACTCTAGTAGATCAGGCTTTAACAGAAGTTTAGGAAACTAGAAATCCTGAGCCAAGCTTTCAGAAAGAGCCATATGACCCCTTTTGCCAACAACCAAACAAGTAGATGCAGGGCAGTTGCTTCTCTGCCCACCGGCTCCTTTGGGGCTGCAACACAGGGAGAGCGCTTTGGGGGGCGGGGGTCAGGTTGGTGGGTGTCTCTCCCCGTGAGTGTAATAAAGCCCGCGCCTGCGCTCAGGAGAGTGTGTGCATGTGCGTGTGAACAGCAAGCGAGAGGACGATGCCAGTGTCATTGTCATTGGGAGTGACACACATCCCTTCAGTGGGGATTCCCGGCTCCCTCTCCAGCTCAGCTTCAGCCTGTGCCACGGGGAAAGCAGAATAAAGAAGGGAAGACAAAGTTTGTGGGGAAAAGAACTAAGGTACTCTAGAATCACTCGAAAAGGGCTGTGTGAAGGCTCGAGGAGAGCCAAAGCTGGCATGGTTCTCTGCTTTCCCCTGTCTGAGCCTGAGGAAGAGCTGGGGCCACACCTCCTGGTGTCCTCCTGCACTGTCGTCGGGCCCTGCGCCTGCTCAAGTCCCAGCTGCACCATTTACCGTCGGGGTGGCTTGGGCCAGTCCCTCAGCCTCGCTGAACCTCACGCTGCTCATTTGTCAGCTAGAGATGATGGTATAACCTGCGTGAGGCCCTGTAAGGGAGCTCGCCAACGGGGCTTCGCACGCAGGACCCCATTCCACCCCCAGCCCCAGGCCCAGGCCACCTCTGCCCTGCTTGTGTCACAAAGCCCAGGGATCCCACCTCTCCTGGGCTAGAGCTCAGGGCCTGTCCTTGGAGAAGAGAGGTCCACCGCACTGCTTTACGCACTGTCTCGGGAAGGGCTGCAAAGCAGCGGGGCGGGGAGAGGAGGGACAGCAGTGAGAGGCCTGGGTGACTCCTCTCGCCTGAGCGCCACGGAGCAGACCTCTCCCGCGTTAGCCGTGGCCCCTGCTCCCCACCTTTCCTCTTCCACTTGGTCGGCTGTTTCCTTCAGCCTCCTCTCAAGGCCAGTTTCCACATGGAGACAGATGCGCCGTGCTCCCCCCGCCCCTCCTGACCCTCTCCGTCCCCCAGGCCAGATAGGCATGCTGTCCCCTGTGCCGCCCAAGCAACCTTCGTCTCCACCGCCTTGCAGCCCACTCTCCTGGAAGGACAAACTGAGGCCTTTCCTCCAGCAGAGACAGGCCTGTCTGCCAACCGGCCTGCTGCCCGGCTGACCAGGGCTCCTTCCCACCCGCTGCTCCAGCTGCTGCCCCCGCCTAACCCCCACGGGGGAGGGTTTTCGCGACGTGTCCACCATTGCTCCCTCTGCTTCCAGGGCCCAGTGCAGTTGGAGGCCCCAGTGGCCGGCTAGCCAGCTGTGTGCCCACAGGCAAGTCACCTGCCCTCCCTGACAGTGTTTCATCTAAGGGAAAGGAAGAAGACCCATTTCTGCCTCACCCGAGTTTTGTGGGGATCACAGGGAAGATTTTTATGGCTCTCTAATCTCCATAGCAGGGGTACTGGCCTGGAAAACGGGCTTGGGAAGAGACCTGCACGTTTACTCCCATAATTCCCCCTGTATGTGGCTCTCTCTCCCCCTGCCTTGTTTCCCTGAAAGCTGTTCATCTGGATGCTCGCCCATCCACGTATATCATCTCACAGAGTTTACTTTGAAAAGCAGCTTCTGCTGACAAGAGAGGGTCTTCGGGGGCTCAATGCACATGAACAATCAACCACCTCTTGTCCTTGCCGCAGCCCAGCAGAGGCAGGTGGGGTGACAGCCGGGGCCTCACCCCATGTGCGTGCCCAGCTGCTGCTGCATTAACACCTTCGTGGAGACGTAACTTACGTGCCACACACTTCACCTATTTAAAGTGTATAATTCAGTGGTTTTTAGTGTAGTCACAGAGCTGTGCTACCATCACTGCAGTCAATTTTAGAACTTTATCACCTCTCCCCCAAAAAGAAAGCCAGTACCCATTAGCAGTCACTCTCAGTTCCCACCAACACCCCCCCAGCCATAGGCAACCACCAACCCACGGATTTGCCTATCCTGGCCCAGATGCCTGCCCCAAGCTCCCCTGAGCAGGGTAGGCAGGAATGTTGCTTCCAGGCTGTCGGAATCTGGGTAGCAGCCCCGGGCTGGCTCTTGAGAGTTTCAGGGTGTGTTTCGCCCTGTCAGTGCACCCCCACCTGTCCCCGGAGGTGCTGGAGCAGCAATGGAGCTGAGGGCCTTAACAGCTGCCTGGACGTTCCTCCTCCACATCCAGCCAGACCTGCCCTGAGTGACTCGGGCATCCCAGGCTTACCTGCTCAAGAACACTTGGCCCTGCGGGGGTTGCAGTTTTCAGCATCGGCATTGGCCTTGCGGGTGAAGAGATTGGGTCTCCAGCAGGCCCTTATGAAAATGCCACGCTGTCTTTAGATGGCAAAGCAGTGTCCCGGTACGCTGGACATCTCAGCCTTTGCCCTTTACTTCTCTGGCCCACCCCCACTGAGATGACATTAGAACGACATACACTGGGCAGTTGTTTGAAGGGAGAAGATACCTGGCCGGAGTGTAAGGACTCATGGAATACAAGGCACACACGAGTGGGTAAGCAGTCGGCACACAGCTCTAGCCAGCTCGTGGCCACTGAGAGCTGTGTGATCGTGGGCACGTCCCTCGCCTTTGTGCTTAGAGAAGCCAGCTGCAAAATGAAGGACAATGGCTTCTTAGCTCACAGGATGGTTATAAGCATTAAATAAGGTAATATATGTGCTATGGTTTGAAAGTGTCAAATTTTACGTGTTAGAAAGTTAATCCCCCAATCCATATGTTGATAATATTTGGACGGATAGACCCACAGAGCTGGGCTTGAGCTTGTGTCTTCAGAGTCCAGATTCATCTAAGAAGTTGTATTATACACTCATCTGGCTTTATAAATGTCTCCCAGGCCAATATGTGTGTGCGTACATATTTCCAGACAAGTTCTTAGCAGATTCTTGCATAATTCAGTCAGCACGTTAGATGCTGTGAAGTCCTTTGTGTCATTAAGTCAGGAAAATGGATATAAGTTGATATACACATGCTTGACTGATAGCTGATTCTGGGATGTTATTATATTCTGTGTTTTATAAAGTGTGTTCTAAGACAGGACTCCTGAAACTCTAGGTAGTAAAGGACTAGTTGTTTGTTGTTTTGTTTCTAACTTCCATCTGTCCTGGACCAATAGTTTTGATAATATAATATAAAATGTATTACTAGAAAAATAATCGCACACTTGAATGTTACAGCAACGTAAAAACTGCCACAAACATTTCCAGTCGCTTGGCTTCAATGTTCTGTACTGATCTTTTTGCAGGTCAGTAACAGTTCACAGAGCAGCACAGGTCTGCCAACCACATCTTGAGAAACACTGTTCTAAGGAACACCATTCCTGAGTGAAATCCCCTGAATAAAGAGTTCCTTCATCAAATAAGTTTGGGAAACCCCATAAGCTAGAAAATCTTGATACATATTAGCATATTAAAGGTTCTGAGAAGTCCTGCATTAAAGAAGCTTATTTAATCATTAATTAACAGCAGTTCCCACCCAACTTGATGTCACAACTTATTGTTCACAAAATACCTTTCAGCCTCCTCCCTGCAGAGTCACATTTCTTGGAACATATTTGGCTCTGCCTGGCCTAGCATGGGCAAAGCACAATGCCCAGGCATGTGAAGTAGAAGCCTCTGTGCTTTGCCCACACTCTCATGGTCTTTCTTCTCCTTCTTCTTTATAATCTTTTATTCCCATGGTGCACAGAGTCATGCTCTGACTTTTACCGTCTTCCATGCCTACTTCTGCCTCCTTCATAGTATTCACTATGGTCAACCTCACTCACAGAGATCAAAGCTACCTGTCTGAAACAACCCTTCCTGCACTTTACCACTGCACCCTGCAAAAATATCTGCTTGCCCACCTACATGAAGGAGACATGATAGGTCTTGTCTATCTTTAGCACTAACTTTCACAAACAGTGGGAATCCCCTTCCCCTTAATCCGGTTGTACGATAAGTATTTTTCTATTTTTTAGAGACAGGGTCTCACTATGTTGCCCAGGCAGGCCTCGAACTCCTGGGCTCAAGCAATCCTTTCACCTTGGCCTCCCAAGTAACTGGGACTATGAGCATGTGCCACCACTTCTAGCTTCTCTGTTGGGAACTGTATATGCACAGAAAAATATCACTTTCACATAAGACACGTGCATTTTTGTTCCTCTTGTGAACCCCATTCCCCACTCTCCTCTCTACTGTGGACACTTGTGTGGACACTCATAACCTCGAGCTGGAGACTTCCTACCTTATGATGGTAATCTCTACCCTGAAATGGATTCCATAGAAATTCCAAAGCATTGCTCTCATTGGTATTCTCCTAACAGCTCTAACAGTCCTGAGAAAGCTTCTAGAAGTGCTATTTCATTTCTCTAGGTTGTTCTTCTAGCCCCTCTGGTCACCCAGTGACTCTCAAAAAGCTTTAGTCTACTCTCCATTTCACTTGTATCTCTGCTTTCTTATTCAGCAACCCCAACTTCTGCAGAGGTTTCTTCAGGTGTTACCACATCCATTTATGAACAGACACGCTCCTCCCCTCAGTACCCACAGGGATTCTGAGCTCCCCTTACAACCAGGCACTGTGCCAAAATGCTCTGGAGATTCCGAGTGAGTCACCCAGGGTCCCTGCTCCAAGAGAATCTCACTTCACAGGTTCTGACACTGTAACACCGACAATGCTTGAGCTCTCGGGACAGGAACTGCCAGACTGCATTTCCCCAACGTTAGCATTGTAGGAGACATTAATCAACAGTCTCCACCAAAAGGAATTCTGGGGTTAAATAAATTAGAAGAATGTGTGTGCTCACATAGGTAATGAATTTTGACGAAAAGGCTATATATAATAGGTTTTCTAAATGTCCTTGACTTGCAAACCATCTTTTCAAGGAACCCTGGTTTGAGACAGTATCACTCCTCTGAGGCCACTTGGGAAACTCTGGCTCAGGGGTAGCTTCAGCCACCTCAGTCCTGCCAAATGCTGAGAACCGGATTGAAGTCATTTGAACGTACATCCTGGTTAGGTAGAAAATGGGTATCTCTTTGCGATTTCCCTTAGCTCTGCCTTTTGAATGACAAGTAAGTTGAATCTGTACCAATGCTCAGTTAGTTACTTTTCTATAAGTATGTGCTCTGTGTAATCTACCACCCAGATCCCTACGGACTCGCAAGTCTGTGTTTCTAGCCCAGACCTCTCCCTTGAGCTCCAAAGGGCAGAGGAACTCTATTTGGGGAATCTCACCTGGGTCAGGACATATAGCTCAATGCTCTGAGGGAATTGGGCATTTAATTCTTCCATTATGTTGGTGCTGCCCCTCTTGGTAACCAAAGGGCATAGCTGGTGACCTATGAGATATGTTATAAAAGGTACCATAAGGCCCGACTTGCCTAAAAATCTCTCTTTTATGACTGAGCTCTCCCCTCCTGTCCATTATGAACTTCTTACTCTTATATTTACCAGTAATAAATAAGGGCCAGTAGTCCCTTACGTGGCACAAATGCACTCCGGGGCCTAGGCAAGCTGGTACATCTCTAGAAGAGAATTTCCATGTCTACTTATTTTTATCTGACCCCTTTAAAATTTCTTTATTTTATGTATGCTTTATAATGTGCATAATATAATTGTGCCGTAACACATGTATATAATTGTAAATAAATAATATAAGGAAGTGTGCACTCAAAACATTATTTATTAAGTAGTACATTGTTTAAACAATTTGGAGACCCTTAGATTGGACTCCGAAGGCTAGAGGCTTCTTCAGCTTTCATTTATTAGCTCTCCAGCTGATCCCTTTTAGACTCAATTAGGTTCTTAACATTCTATCAGCAGCAGACTGCAAACACTTTGAGGGCTACAACCACTTCTTGCTGACAATACTTTGCATTTGTAAAGTTATCATAAATTTTTAGATACACTATCTCATACCACAACCCAGCAAGATACTTTTGTTTGTTTATTTTTGTTTGTTTGCTTGTTTTAGAGACAGGGTCTCTCTCTGTCACCCAGGCTGGAGTGCTATGGTGCAATCGGTCATTGTAACCTCTCCTGGGCTCAAGAGATTCTCCTGCCTTGGCCTCCCAAAGTGCTGGGATTACAGGCATGAGCCACCATGCCCAGCCTAAGATGGGTATTCTTATGTCCATTTTGCAGATGGAGGAATAAAAGTTCAAAACAGTAAGTTCATTTAGCCATAACTTTACTCAAGTCCAGTTCTCTCAGAATTCCACTTGCATCCCAATTCTCCATCCTTTTATTACCCTTCCCTCCTAACCCCCACAGTGCTTAAATCAAAGGTCAGCAGACAGAAAGCAGGCCATGAAGAATGGCTAACAATTTTATGGGCTCTGACTTTCTATTCTCGATTCTCCCAGGTAATTTGTTCTAACATTGTCTCTGTTTCTTTACAGCATGCAAAAGGAAAGAGCAAGAACATGGGAAGGATAGAGGCAACACACCCAAAAAGCCCAGATTGGTGTTCACAGATGTCCAGCGTCGAACTCTACACGCAATATTCAAGGAAAATAAGCGCCCATCCAAAGAATTGCAAATCACCATTTCCCAGCAGCTGGGGTTGGAGCTGAGCACCGTCAGCAACTTCTTCATGAACGCGAGGAGGAGGAGTCTGGACAAGTGGCAGGACGAGGGCAGCTCCAATTCAGGCAACTCATCTTCCTCATCAAGCACTTGTACCAAAGCATGAAGGAACAACCACGAACTGAAACCTCGGTGGAAAAGCTTTAAAGAAAAAAGAAAAAAAATTTTTAAAAGACCAGGACCTCAAAATAGCAGGTTTATTCTTAGAAATATTTGAAGAAAAAAAGTGTTATTTATAGTCCAAAGAAACCAAAGACTTAGCTCACCTGCATTCTGACTTTGTTCGGAGACACACACTTCAGCGGGGTGACGACTTGGCAAGAAAAAGGATGAGCGGGAAACACCACTGGATCTCACACCTTCAGTCTGTGATCATTCTCGCTGCGCTTGGCTGTTTAGCGGTTTGAAGTATTGTGATTTGGAGCCATTGAGTGGACATCTTTTAAGATCGGGCTTTCTCATCTGTTCTACCACGCCATGAAGGTGTATGGTGTCTCAGTACTGTGCGTGGGTGCGCACACGTGTACACACACACACACACACACACACACACACACACACACCACCAGTGGTTAGAGACTTAGGCAGGGCTGGTCTTCAGGAAGAGCTGTGTTATGGGAGTGCGACCAACGTGGTACGGGGTTGTCTGAGTTCATTGGATTAGGAGTGTGATTTCGCTCGTCTAGCCTAACGTTTGAACCTGCCAGGCCCGCAACCTAAACGCAGATTCAAACCCAGCAAAGAAAATTTGAATGACACCTAAACCAGTGCATTCTCTTTGTTTGTTAAGGAATGTTCAGATATTTTTTAAGAAATGAAACAAGAGTCCATCCATTAAAAAAAAAAAAAATCACGTAGGTACCAAAGAACACACTTAATATTATAGTGCAGGTATTTTATTGCAATGATTTTAATAACCAAAGCTATTTTTACACAAGATACTATGTAAAGTTATAACGTATGAACTGATCTAGCTGTAATACACATGCCACATAGAATCATGACTATTATTTATGACTCTTGAAGCATTTGAAATATGAGTTTTCAGAACTGGCAAGAAAGAATGTAGCTTCAGGGAAGCAATTAATATCATGGCAGAGAGGTCGTTGCAGTACACATGTACATCCAGACAGCACACTGCTTTCCAGGATCCATAGATGTCACTTAAGTGGAGAGATAGACATGATTTCATAATCTGTTCCTAGCTAAGAAAACCTGGGGATCCTTCCAAAGTAGGACCCCATTTGTACACTAGAAAACTAAGTTTAACAGGGTAGGTAACTAAATTTAAAAAATCTGTTCAACGTAATGCTTTTTAGTAAGAGACTACTAAATAAAGAACTCTATACTTAGGTTAATCTGTCTTAAATTTGCTTTATGTATTTGGCACCAAATACCTTTTTAAAATACAAACACAAATAAGTAAGCAGATGAATATTATTATTAAAATGAACTATTTAGTATTTGTAACCATCCTAAAAAGTAATCAAATTGATTTTTCTTGCCAATCCCAGGCATTTTATGATATGTGGACATCAATAGAACAGCAAGTGCAACTGAGAAATGGTAGAACTGGTGGAACTGCGTAGAAAAAGCAGAGTTCTAATGGAAGACAAGATTTTGGTTCTAAGTGTTAATTTATTTCACAAGAATATCCTTCATAGAATTCTACATTCTTTCTTGCTACTACACTAAGCTGGAAATTGTATAGTATAGATTCCACTTTCTAACAGGGACAGACAAAATATTAGACCTGAGCTTCCAAATACAAAATTCTAAATTTCTATTTTTTCAAATCACTTAACGGGGGTTGTAGAAATCAAGGCAAAAAAAAAAAAAGACAATAAAGTTGTACTAGTAACACCCCAGGGAATCAATTGATCCCCAGAAAAATCATCTCTGAATTCAGTTGGATTATAATTTATATAAGTAAATAGATGCCTATTGTACCATTAGGTAAAGAATTGGATACTCTTAATTATCACACCTAACTAGAAATACAAAATTAAATATTATCCTGACAATAAGTTGTTTATTGAGATGCATCGATATGCCAAGGAAAAAAATTGAATCATCTTGATGCAAAACCTAACTCCTTAACATCAAATCTGAGCATCTCGTCTACGTCTAAAACAGGCAGGTGCCTAGAGAGGTGAATCTGAACCAACAAACCATCTGTTTGTGTCTCCTTCATGTCTGCTGTAGGATGAGAAAAGGAAACCAACATAGCCTTCTCCTTTAATGAAATACTGTTTTTGCCTTGACATATTTTGTCTGAGTATTTTTTTTTATTTCACCCAAAATTCCAGCTTAAATTTTTCCCTTCTAAATACGGCACAATTAACAGTTCAGCTATTAAAAGAGACCATTTAAATGGCCACCCTTCAAGATTTGCTGGAAATATAATCTAGTCAATGACATAAACAAAAAGGAAGAAACTGATTAACATTTTCTCTCTCTCCAGGAATGGAGGGAGCCAGGGATACAGCTAATGTATTTATAATTTAAGAGGGAGGAAAGCCTTATTTATTCAAACCATGATAATTTAAAATGCAGGGAAATTCAAGCTATGTCTACACATAATCTTACCAAATTCAATACCCCGGGAAAAACAAGAGGTGAATTCAGACAACCATATGTTTTTTGCTTTGTTTTTACTATATAACCCCCAAAATTAATCCAAGCTCATGTTATATTTTCAGCCAATTATTTTGGTACTGTGTAGGCACAGTCTCAAAGAATATTACTTCATTTTTAATATCCCACTATAATGTTTTTTTTTTAAAATAACCAGTTATCCTGTTTGCTAACACCAAAGATAATTCTTATACCAGCATTGAATTTGCACCCATTATGCAATTTCAGGGCCTAGAGATATATTTTCTCATAAACAGATGCACAAATCAGAGCCTGAAAAGCAACTTTTTTACTTGACTGTTTAAGCATACTCACAACCTTTGCTTTTTAGAAATCATAATGGACAAACTTAGCTTCTCACAAGCAATACACTTATTACATCACGTATGACTGATTCTTTACTTGCTTCCAAACTGGCATGTAGGAAAAAATGCTTCCATTCCTGTTTAGTAGCATGAATTTATGGCTTGGATTGTTTAGCCTACATTCGACAGAGCAGATCATGGGCCATTTGTTCACCCATCATTTCTCAATCCCTTCATAGCATTCACCCCCCTCCAAAAAAATTATCTTACTCTTTTATTGTAGGCTTCTTTATTCCAAAGCTGTACTTCAAATAATATTTTTTTTTTTTTAGTAGAATAGAAGTTAGTCTATTTTTGACCATAAATCATACAGGTCCTCCCATGACTGGAAGCTTTCCTGAAAGAGGGCAGGGAGGTATGAAGTCTGGACACCCCAAAAACCCAGACTTCAGTAAATGTTCAGGTGAAAGAGTTCTGGATTTCGGAAGTAGAGTATTCCAGTTCCTACATGCAGCTGGAATAGACTTCAAAGACCAAAGAAAATATGTGGGGAACTCCAGAAGTTCTAAATGAACATGTCACTCACTGTGCCCCCCCCAAAAAAGCATAATTATTTTTTCAGGAAAATATAAAAGCACTATGCTACTTTTGGACTCATTCCACTCCCATTGCTTACCCCAGGTGAATGACCCGTCTTTGCAGGTTAAATGCAAACTTTGCTATACCAAAGAGTCCTAGGACATTTTCACATGAGCTATGAAGGCATTTTCGCTAAGAAAGGTCCTCCCTTCTTTGTACATAAAGGATGAAAACTATGCATTTAGCAAACAAAGAGAAAGCACTTCTCCCTTTTCTATCTAGTCATTTAGGGTGCATTCAAACACCAGAGGCTGTTTTGAGACACGTTTGGCCTTCTGGGTTATTCTTGTGGTGTGGTTAGCTTTACAGTACATTTGGTAACTATTTCCTAAATAGCAAGGACAGAGAAGCAGACGGTAAGAAATAGCTACTTCCACGTGTAAAAAAAAAAAAAAAAAAAAAAAAGTGTAAAGATCTACTATTTATAGTGTGAACCAAAGACGCTACCTCACTCAATTTCCATTGGTGATTTTAATCACATTGATGATACCAAAGAATACCAAAGATATTTTCATGCACGGCCTTGGTCTGCAGAGGGAACTCCGTCCCTTCCCTTCCCCCACCTCCTCTCTCCTCCTCACTCTTCACTCTGTGTAAACTTGTCTTCATTCTTAATAAAGATACGATAATGACAACAACAACATTAGGAAATACTACTCTTATTACTGCTAGTTCTACTTGTAAATCTCTAGGCAAACATGTTGCAAACTTTGTAAACTCCTAGGACGAGTGCCTTGCTTGAACCAAAGTGTTAAACCGCTGTTGACCTCTTTCACCTTATACTCTTTGAATACCTCAGCCTCTTAGAAAGGCCACTAATGAAAAAAAAAAAAAAGGAATAAATATTCAACGTGGTGCTTTTTCCGTGCAACCATGCAATGAAACTTTCTTTGATACCAAAGGATGACTTTTTTTTCCCAATTTCTTGCTGATAAACCAAAGCTCCTCCTCCTTGTTCCCTCTCAAGGTCCCCCCACCCCACTTCACTGGGTCCCCCCCTCCAGGCAGGCCGTGCATCACTTTTACCAATTCCTCCAAATACCTCATAGTAATAAAGTTTTAGGGTTATGTTGTATAGAGAGTCTATGTGATAAGGCAGAACTTACTAGTTTGATAATTGTTAAGGTTACTTTAAAAAAAAAAACTTTATAATTCTTATTTATTTTGTAGTTTGTATGTTTGGGATGTTCTCCCCTCCCCTTTGGTTTGGGGTTTATTTTCGTGGCAGAACTGCTCTATTGCTCAAGGAAGACTTAATTTCTGGAAATGTTCCCCAGGTGGGTTAAGGGTTGTGTAAAAACGCAAGAATGGAATAAGAAGTGATTTTCATTTCGATGGTTACTTATATGAAGTTTTTGTGTTTCGTAGAAAATTTTTTTCCACAGGGTAAAATATATATATATATATAATCTCCTTTTTGTGAAACTGGTTCCTATTTTTCTCTATAATGTGCTGTGATTTTTTAATTTAATTACATTTTATATGAGCTTATTTAATCACTGCTTTAATTTATGATTGTGTAGTTTTTAAAATGTATATAGTAGAATCGAAATGGCCAAAGCTTTATGTTACAATCTTTTTGTTCTTGATGCTAAGCTAAGCTGGAGGCAAGAGCTTCTCTTAACTGCAGGGTGTATCTTTAGCTTTTTCTTAGTAGGCACTTCAATGTGTGTTGTGAACACTGCCAGGTCCCCCCTCAGAAACTTGTACATGCCAAAATGAGTGTTCCAAGGTAGTCCTTTTTGTCATTTAGAAAGAAGAAAGGCATTATTCGTGTTCTTCCTTTAATTTATTAATTTTTTTTTTTTAGAAAAGATTCCTTTGCAGGTAAGACCTGAAATTCCAAAGAATTTAAGAGTTTTTTAATATTTCAAAGCACTGGCATTTGTGAGATAGATACTTTGCTACTCTTTTTTTGTTGTTTTTTTTTTTAACCATTCGCACGGGTGTGAGAAGTAAAGAGTGTAAAAAGTCAAAGAGACAAGCTAACTTGAATTTGGAAATCCTCTACGTTTCCCCAAGTTTCTGAATTGCTCCAAGTCAGGGGCCAGGGCGTGGAGAACACAGCTCCTTTTGCGAAGCTGGAAGTATCACGGTTTCACGCCCTGAAAGATGAAGTCAAGGCTGAGGGCAGCTGATCCGGCCCTGTCCCTCTGGCCAGCTCGTGAAAGCTGCAGAACAGCTTCAATTATCAATAGAATTTAAGGAAAAAACTTTTCAAAGTTACGTATGCCTCTCCACATCTGTTTCTTGGAATCTGCTACCCAGGACTGCCCACACACCACTAGCAAAATTGTAAGAATTATCCTCAAATGTCAGGGTCCCTGGGGTGAATGTACCCCAGGCCTATCTGAGTTTGTCTCTTCTCACTCTTTCATCTTCCCCCTAGTTTTCTTTCCTGCACTAGAGATGATCCCTGCCCCAGACTCCCTCACTCGAGGCAGTTCAGATACTTGGCCCTGCTTTAAATGAGCACATACACAAAATTCTCAACAGACTGGCAGCATCCGCACAAAAGCCGGTGCCCGCTATTTTTTTTTATTTTGCTGAAATAGGTTGCTTCAACTACACGTCATAAACCCGTAGATGTAAATATGTTCCCTCTCAACACAGGAATTTTACCTTATTTTCTTTTGCAGGGGTGTTTGGGGGTGGGGAAGGAAAGGGGGGGCTTAGACTTCAGGTCAAATGTTACATTTTCTTAAGAACATTTTTATACTCATTGTGTATTTTAATAGGGCAATAAATCTGCTCTGAGTTGCAGGATCACTCAGTGCTCTGTTGGTAAGCAATGACAAATTATTTGTTTTTAGTACAAACGCTGTGCAGCAAGGCGTAGAAAACCCTGGAAAAAGGTTGAGGGAGTTGACTTTCACCGTCCGCAGTGAAGCGCTGAGCAGAGCTGTATTCACAAGGTCACATTTTCTGTTTCTGTGTTAGTCTTGATTTTTTGTGGTATGTTCTGCGTTTATGACATAATCATTGTGGGCTCACGTTAGATTTGCCGTCTGAACCTAGCGACAAGAATTTTTTTAAGAAAATAAAGTTTAAAACCTTGTCTTCCACTTGCTTCGGTAGTTGTCTTCATGTCTCCCTCCCTGTGCTTATTGTCCCGTCTGAATCAGCCCGTCTGTCACTAAGACCTGTCCCTTACCCCTTTTCTATTTTCAGTACGCCTTTGACCTTAGCTATTGTTTGAGTGTGACTCAGTTTCCCTGTTCAAGTTAGCTTGATGGTTTATTATGTAAGAAGGGTGCCTAAGACAATCATCAGGTAAAAATAAAAATAAAAAATAAAAAAAAAGATCGGTAGTGTAGAAAATCTTCCAAGAGCAGAGGGAGTTCTTCCTTAGCAATGAAAAACAAAAAAACAAAAAAAAAAGGGTAAATACATAATTAAATAATTAATTGAAAACCTAACCATGAGGGGCTTAGAAGATTTTTGATAAAAGACAAATGTTGCTGTCATTTTCTTTGTCAATTAGAAAACAGTGGTAGTTTCTACGTTGCATCGACATTTCAGACTAAATAATTATTGTACCCAGTTATGGTTGTTTGCTAATATTTTGTCTCTCTCTCTTTCTCTCTGTCCAATGCTTCTTCTGTATTTTTGTGTGTAGCAACAAAAAGCGTAATGCATTAGGCATTATTCTGGTTTGTTTATGAGTATCTCCTGTACTGCATTAAGGTTTCTTTCATTTTTTTTTAAGCTTCGCTACTGTTCTCACTATGCCGTGCAATATCATCTGCTGTGTTTGCTAAGCAAAAAAGAAAAAAAAGAAAAAAAAAGCAAGTGATGATGCCATCATGCTTTTCAGTGTTAAAATGTTTCAGCATTTATGTAGTCATCAAAATGTAGTAAATAAAATGTTGGATTTTCCAGCACTTTAAATTTAGACAATTCTTGCCTTCTTTTGTTTTTATTCTACCGGCAATTCTAAGCAAGTGGCTCATGGACTTTCTCTGAAGGAAGGGTGAAACTGAGAGCACAACATGCTTGAGAACAAAAGCCAGTGCCACGGTTCAAGAAAGATTAATCAAGAAAAAAAAAACGTGGTCTCTAGTGGAGTAAAAAGATATTTTTAAATGAAAGTGAGACATTCTATCTCTAGATATAGCCATTTATATTAACCTGATTAGCTCTCAAAAGAAATAAAAATTATTATTAAAGAAGATGGCCCTTAAAAGTCCTTTCTAGTAAAATAATTTGTGTAGGGATGTATGTGTCTCCGGAGCTGGGGGAAAAGGGCTAGGAAATTAGGGTCCTCTTTTATTTAATAGAAGAGAGTAACTGATAGTAGAATAGAGACCTGGCTCAGGGAAAAGTGAAACCACGTTTGGGTTTCCCACCCTGCTGATTACTAATTGTGTGACCTTGGGCAAATTACTTAACTTCCCTGAAGCTCGGTTTCCTCATCTGTAAAATAGGCATAAATGTCTACATTACAGGACTGTTGTAAGGATTAAAAATTAGAAGCTGGTAAATCTTAGCACAGTGTCTGGCATATAAATTCTCAATGAATCTTAGCTATATTTATGACCAGCAAAAATCTTAAAATGCAGACATTTTTCCAACAAAAAGCTAATTTCTAAATCAGGTTTTTCATTTTTTAAACATAAGAGCTGGACTGCTTTCTTGACACAATTCCAGTAATTGCATTATATTCTCCAAAGGGGATGGAGGGAGCTTTAGAATAAAGTGTGAATGGGGCCCTCGCAAGTGGTCCAGTGCCTTGGCCCTGTAAAAGTCCCCACTGGAATGTCTAAGCAGTAGGACACCAGAAAGGAAAAAGCAATGATCTGCCTGGAAGAAGTGTTTGAAGGGTGAGTTGACTTTGAAACTTACAAAGAAAGAAGATTCTCCTGGAGGCACACTGAACACTGTCCCCGGAAGTCTGCAACTGTTAAGGCCTTTAGGAGAATAAAACTAATCTGGGAAGATTTGGAAAGCTCCCCAGGGAAAACCTGAGGGCCTAGGAGGACCAGGTGAAGACGTTATAAATTAAGCCCAGGGGTAAGGAAGCCAGAAGAAAAATGCAAGGCTTCCAGATGGGGTCAGTACTTCTCTTTTATTTCTTGAAAACACTGAAAATAGTATAACTACTGACTGCAGACAGCAAATAACCATCAATAAAATGTAATTTGTTTCAATTCCCTCCAAAGTGGTCCTTACTATTCCTACCTACTGGGCAAGGTTGTCACTTCCTGTGACTGTGGGCACGAAGAACGTGCTGCGTGCAGCCGAAGTGCTCACGAGCATCAAGACGATGATGGGAGAGGAGGCCCCCTGCTCTCTCTTCAGGTGTTTCAAACTTCACAGCCGCCTCCAACCCTCCCGTGGGTCATCACCAAAAGTCCCTACAACCAGGTCATCCACTTCCTTCTGTTTGAATGGGAGTCAAGTTGCTGCAGTCAGAATCACACCGTGTTTATCCTATCAGCCAGTTCCTTAGAAACCATGAAACAGGAGTATTTTTGCCTTCCCTTCATCTTTAGGGATTTTTGTTTTCGGGGAAAAGGTTAGGTCTCAAAAGCTCTCTCTTCAAAACAACAAGAATTTTAGTCTTTGGATATGGCGTATTTCTTCGGCAGCAGTCTGAGAAAATAGATGGTAAAAACTGACATTCTGGTAATCAGCCGGCAGGAGACAGACATCCACAGATTCTCACCAGTGTGTCGACTTTATTTCTGTTTTTCTATCAGCAAACCTTGCGTGCTCCCTGTCTTGCTTGCAGTTTGTCCTCTGCTCGCTCTCTCCCCGTGTCCAGTAAAAATAGTCGAACCTTTTGTGGGCAGCATTTGGTGAGAGGCCGACAGCCGGAAAGCCTTACGTGACCTCCACTGAGGGATTTCTTTTGAGACAGATGACATGTGGGAACAAAATGCTGGATTCCTGAATTCCTAAAAGGCAGAAATGAGGAGAGACCATGGTTAGGTGAGGAGGTCTCTAGAAAGAGCCGGCAGATTCTTGGGGGCCAAGCAGGGAGGGCGGAGAGGGTACAGCACCGCCTGAGGGTAAAGGGCATCAGCTTGTGACCTTGGGCAAATCGCTGAGTCTGTCTCAGGCTCCACTTCCTCCTCTGTAAAAAGGGCATAATAATTGCTCTTGTTTCATAAAACGGCTGTGAGTATACAGTACTTGCACAATTCCCCACAGAGAGTAAGCACGTAACAAATAGCTATTTTTCTTTCTTTATTAATTAATACATAGCTAAAGGGTAGCAAAGCAAATTTAGTCATTTGAGCCACTTTCCTATTTTGCTGCTAAAAGTGTAACCCTATGACCAGCAGCAGCAGCCTCCCCTGGGAGTGTACTAGAAATGCAGACCCCCAGGCCCCAGCCCAGACCTGCCGAGTTCGCATCTGCATGTTCACAAGATCCTCCAGTGACTCACACCAGCACATGCCAAAGCAGCCAGGAAGGGTGATCCGACTGCTCACTGTTGGTGGCGCGTGTAGAAAGGTGCCTGAGTGTCCAGAGCATCAGCCGGTGATTCCCAAGTGCTGGACTGTGGCCCACTGCGTCGGAACCAGCCGGAGAGCCCAGTTACACAGACCTCACTTGCAGATGCTGGTTACAGGGTCTGGAGCAGGGCACACAAATCTGCATTAAGTGGCTCCAGTGGACCAGAACTCAAGAGTAAAGAAACCAGGCCGGACGCGGTGGCTCACGCCTGTAATCCTAGCTCTCTGGGAGGCCGAGGCGGGCGGATCGTTTGAGCTCAGGAGTTCGAGATCAGCCTGAGCAAGAGCGAGACCCCGCCTCACTAAAAATAGAAAGAAATTAATCGGACAACTAAAAATATGTAGAAAAAATTAGCCGGGCATGGTGGCGCATGCCTGTAGTCCCAGCTACTCAGGAGGCTGAGGCAGGAGGATCGCTTGAGCCCAGGAGTTTGAGGTTGCTGTGAGCTAGGCTGACACCATGGCACTCTAGTCCGGGCAACAGAGTGAGACTCTTGTCTCAGAGGAAAAAAAAAAAAGTAAAGAAGCCAGTGCCATGAGCTGTGTGAGATCTGGTTGGGTGTGACCTTCCCTCACTTGTGGCCTAACCCACCTTCCCGGTCAAGGTCTTCGTCCTCCCCCACACCCACTGCGCTTACGGTACAATTCATATTCTTTATATTCATGTTGCTCACCATGGTTGGCTGTGATATTACTGGTTTTCTTGGCTCATAGCTCCCATAGCCCTTGCTACAATCCTTTGAGGCTTTTGTTACAACGTTGGGGCTCGTTAGGCCTCAGAAAACAACCTCTCTCTCTCTTTCTCCTGCCCTCCTTTCACCTACCTGAGGCCAGACTCTAACCTTGCCCCACCTTTCTGACTGGGGGTCATAAGACCCTCATTTCTGAAGGGGTCCCACTCCATACCCGGGAGGAAGGAAAGCTGCACAGAGAGGCCGAGAAGAATCAGGACACACAGGCCTTGCTCGGTTTCCACACACCGTTATCAGCATCAGATCCTACCCGTATGGTCCAATCGCATCTCGGCACAGTTGTCAATCCAGTGAAGTCTCCATAAAAGGCCCAAGAGGACTGGGCTCAGAGAGTTCCAGATAGCTGGACACATGGAGGCAGATGGGAAGGTGAACAAGAACTCATCCACCTACCT
>CAUYSK010058534.1:0-21934 GCA_963575035.1 Avahi laniger
AGTCCCAGCGACTTGGGAGGCTGAGGCAGTAGGATCGCTTGAGCCCAGGAGTTTGAGGTTGCTGTGAGCTAGGCTGACGCCACGGCACTCACTCTAGCCAGGGCAACAAAGTGAGACTCTGTTTCAAAAAAAAAAAAAAAAAATGCAGATTTGTAGTCAGTAGGTCTGAACTGGAGCCTAAGATTCTGCATGTCTGGCAGGCTCCCCGGCGATGCATACGAAAGGTACAGTGTACCTCCTGCTGGTTCTAAACCACACTTAGCACAGGCTTAAACTGCAGTGCATCTCAAAGCGTGGTACCTGGACCAGGAGCACAGCATCGCCTGGGAACTTGGGAGAAATGGCACGTTTTCCGGCCCTACTCCTGATCTCCTGAATCTCTGTTGGTAGAGCCCAGCAGGCTGTGTTAATAAGCCTTCCAGGTGATTCTGATGCACACTGATATTCAAGAACCACTGGCTTGGAGAATGAGGAATAACTGGCTGCAGCTGCTGAGAAACAGCTCAATTTCCAAAGGAATGCAGTTCTAAGAGAGAGCCACGGGAACTTTAGGAAGAAGCCTGGTTAGGGAGGGCTATTTTAACCAGATCGTATTTAAGTCTTCCAAGAGACATCACCAGTTCTAATTTTTTTTTTAAAGAAAGAAAATACCACATTAAATACACAAACATAAAAGCTTTCTTGTTGACAAGGTACAATATATACTCCCCCAGCATAATCACGGGCTCCATTTTCACATGTTTATAATAAACATGTCACAACCATATTTTTTAAAACCGCTTTCCTCTCCAAACTGTTTAAATTAGAACACATAAAACTACATCTATTCTTAAACTTTACAAACCTTAAATAATGTGTGAGAACGTTACAGAATGATCTGAAAAACACAACGCAGCCACTGATTTACAGTGGCAAAACAAAAAACTATCCGTTGGGCAAACGGTATAATTAGAGGAGTCTATTGAGAATGATGTTGGCAAGTTGATTTCACCCCAAGTTTAACCAACATTTCCACTGATCACCCGATGAGAATGAGGTCAACCAGATGATTATTTTGAATAATTTTGCCACTTAATGTGGAGATTAAAAAAAAACTGCTATTACAGGCACCAGATAAAAGAGGTCTGTATAGCTATACATGTAGGCAATAAAGACTCGAGAGATACTTTAAATTGAATCACAGAGAAAGGGAAGAGGCTGACATGCCAGAATTCAATAAAAGTGGAAAGAAATTGATAGGGAAAAACTATATTTTTATACTCAGGCTCCCCCAAAGGTCATGCAGCGAACAGAAAGTATATAAAAATTGGTCTCTATCGAAAAGGGCAGTTGAGAATGTAAAGAGACACTGATCACATCAAGCTGCTTGGGGCCACATAAACTCAAAGCCAAACAATTACTATTTTTGCTTTGGTTTCATTCATGTCGTGCACGGAGGAAAGCCCCCCCACCGGTCCCCTCTGTCCATGCCCTCTCTCCGCTTGACTCTCCCCCAGCTGACTACGAAAACCATGAAGCCAGCAGAGGGTACCGATTCACTGCCCTGCCTCTCCAGGGCCCAGCACGCGCCACCTGGAGATGCACTCTGTCGGAAACGCAGGCTCTCCTGGGCCCCACCCTGTACCTATGGAATCAGAAACTGCATTTTACCACGTCCAGGAGACCTGTGGGCACGTGCAGTTGGTGCAGCACTGCCTTCTGGCTCTCGGATGCGCCCGGGGGACCCCGCACCCCTCAGCCTTCCTGACTTGATTTCTGGCCCTTTGAACCGGGAGCCGTCTCCCTGGCTGGGCTTTGCTGCTTCACCGATATCACCCCGAGCTAACACAGTGGCTTGGGAAGAAGTTCCTCGTAAGGAATTTAATGTCCTTGTATCAAATTGTACCCGCAGAAAGGATGGTACTACTCCTGTTTCACAGATTGAGAAGAAAGCCAGTCTCGTAAAAGTTAAGTGAATAATTTAAGGTCAAAGCTTATTATCAGCAAAGTCCTGACCAAAAGCCACGTTTCTTCTTCTTTATGTGACACCACGCTGTCTTGTCCAGCCTTCCTTGACAATGCCGAAAAGGAACGAGAAAACCTCCCCCTTACGCTGTGATGTGTGGCTCTCACAGTCCGACCTAGAATCCAGAATGCAGCTCTAGTTTTTTTCCTTCTTTTGGGGGGTTGTTGTTTATTTTGTTGGTTTTGGGTTTCGTTTTTTACAACAGCTCATATTCCCCAAAATGCCTCGATAAATATCACCTCACTCATCATCCCCTTACCGGGAACGTTGCCTGCACATGAATGTTTTCTTTCTTTTCTTTTTTCTCCCACTATGGAATTTAGATAGAATATACCCATGTTTTCTTTTTAATGGAAAAAAATCTCAGCACTCATTTTTCAAAGAAACACTGGAACCTTACTTTGTAGCCCTTAAAGAGAGGAAGCTTTCCAACCAGACTGAGTCCAGGGCTCTCCAAGTCTGGCTTAGAAGGCTTCTGCACCAGCCTCCTGGCACGTGCAGTTGGAATCTCCCAACCTCAGTCCCTACTGCAAACTGTCCTAGCTGCAAAGAACACGTGAAAAGAAAGAAATCGGTCATTGTCTAGGCCAGTGCTCAAATTTTGCTATACGTTAGAATCCCCTGGGAAGCCTTTAAAACTCCCTATGGCGAGGCCACATCACAGACCAATTAAGTCAAAATTTGTGGGTATGGAATCAGGCGTCAGACTTTTCCAAATTCCCCAGGTGATGCCAATGTGCGCCCAGGTTTGAGAACCAAGAACCTAGGGAACGACCCCCACTAAATCTCACACCAATGCCATGAGGCCAGTTCTATCAGTGCCCCTCTTATCCTACACTTACACCATTTTTCCTGCTTTTGCCAGAGCAGAATCTCGGGGAGATGTATCTCTGCTCACATCTCAGAATCTGCTCTGCTAAAACAGCTGCTTCAATTGGGGATACAATTTTTTTCTGCAATGCTCTTCCATTTAATAAATTTTTTTCTCATTTCCTTAATATTCCTTCCCATGAAGGCATAACCTACAAACAGCAGAAGAATTAAACTTAAGCGGTGACTACAAAGGACAGATGTTTTATCTCAATGGAGCATTTTCTATGATTCCATTATTTCACTCTGGCATGACACGCCTAATATTTTAAGTAAGGCACAGCCTTCCTTTTCTTCTCCCTCTTTTTTAAAGTTACGGTGGAATTTCAGCAGGAAATCTACTCTAAAAGATCTTCAAGAAACAATCCATATAAGAACACGGCAGTATTTATTTTTTACGAGCAGCTGAAGGCTGATCAAAACGTTCCTCCCAAGCCACAAAATGTGTAACCCTGGCATTTTTCAGGCTATTTTCTGGCACACTGAACACAGGTCAAGACATGGAACAGCATTTTATTTTAATTATTATTCTTGAGCCTCCTGAATTGCCAAGCAGCAATCCTTAAAGACACCCATTCACCGTCAGCAGATAATGCAGCCTTTTTTCACCCTGCAGTGACCTAGTACAGAGAAAATACAGTGAATGAACTTTTTACCAAAGAAGTGCTGTTAACTTGTCCTTGGATCACAACTGCCTGTGTGTGAACTTCTAGAATATTTTCCAGATTGTCTTTTCAACAAGCAGAGCTTGCTGAGTTTGCCAAACCTACTTCCTCACCTTTGTCTATTCTGTTCTTTGGCAGCTCCTCTTAACAAGCCTAGCCCATTCAAGATCTTTCCCCGTTCTAATCCATCTCATTAAGTCCTCTTCGAGTTCACTGCTACCTATTCATAATATGCATCTTCAAAGGAACTCCCAAAAAGGATGGATTCAGAGTCACAACTGATTTTCTGTTAACATTGGAAAGAAGACTTATGTATATGTCCATAGAAACATACGTTGTTTGTAACACCCAGTGAGTACAAAAGAATTAAAGTTACATATTCTACTCCATAAAGTTGGTTCTATTTAATGATGAAAGACCATATCATTAAAGACAAAGGTTAAATAGTTGTAAATACTGATGCATGTTTTGGTGCTGATCTTGAGTCTTTCCAATACATCAATACTCTTTGCAAAGGTCACTGGAGGCAAAATAAAGCCACCAGCCGAGATGTTTCAGGTGAGAAATGAGGGGCAGATGACAAGGCTTGCCAGCATATTAACAGCACTGCATGAGGGCTATAGGCATGCGGGCTCCAGAATCTGGTAGACCTGCGTTCAAATCCTGACCGTGGCACTAGTCCTAGCTGTGTATCCTGAGGTCAGATATTCAGCCTCTGTAACGACTATCTGCATCTCTTCAAATGCAAGTAATAGCAATAGTGACCTTCATTAGGTTGCTGGGAGGATTAACGTATTCAGAAAGTAATGAATGCATGTTAGCTATTCTAACTGCATTTTAAAGAGTCAAATGCAACTCAAACCCACAAGCAAGAGGAGTGGGTATGTATTATTTGTGTTTGTCTTACACATGAGAAAAGTGAGGCTTACCCAGATTATACTTCCGAAAACATAAAAGTTGACTGTACTATTCCCTGTTTTATTTTTCAGTGCCTCCCATCATCAGGAAATTACAAAGAAGCATCAAGTCTAAATTCCTTATCATGGCATAATCCCTCAATGATATCTTCTTTTCCCCCCAAAACTCAACCCAGAGTCCATTTCACCACAAAGCCTTTGCACAGTGCCACCAGCAGCATCGCTCCTCCACCCTCTGGGCTGCCATTCTACCTGGGCACACGTCTGACAAAGCACCCATGGCATTCCTCTGAGGATGTTGGTTTATGTGTCTGACTCCACACTCTAAACAGGAAGTTCCTTGCGAACAAGGACAATGTCCTATTCATCTCTGTAGTCCCAGCATCTAACCTGGTGGGACTTCATAAAATGGAAGACTGCTGGTGGATTCCATAAAATGCTGATGGGTGAATGAATGAATGAATGAATGAACAGATTGTCCAAACTATGCAACAAGTAAATGGCAGAGCCAATGCAGACCCCACCTCTTCCAGCTTCTTATAAGGCCATCGTTCCCTTGGTTCCCCCACTGCCTTTGCCAATGTGTGGGTGACATCTCAGAAAAGAAGTCAACCTTTGGATCCACAATGGACTTGCCAAACAACTTTAGGCCATGAGTTTAAAAACCATAAACAAATGACAACAAAACTGTGTATATCAATTTACATATCTATAAAAGATATGTAATAATACTGAATTTCAGAATACATGAGAGGTGAGGGAGGAACAAGAAAGAAACTTATTAGGTAATATTGACAGGTTCCTTCTTGAAAAGTGCCTTAATCTAAAACTGTCACAATAGTAAATATAATTAGATAACAATAATAATACCATATTCCACAGTTTATTACAGTCCTTTCTTTGGAGGCTTTCAATTGGAACTGAAAACACAATTACTAATTAAATTAGACAACAGGAGGTATCATTTTCCAAATGGAACCCTAGTGCTATAAATGAGTTACTGCAGCTTCTCAAATTTCTCACTGTCACCCAAAGAGGAGGATATTCACTTGGCTGGAGTTAAGTCAGAAAAACAGATCCACACAATGCATTTGTTCTTTTATTCAAAACGCAGTTAATTTATGTATTTTCTAAGTAGTTACTTGGCCACTATAAGGCAGACAAGATGATCAAGCTCAGTTCCTTCCCTCAACGAGCTTAGTGTACCCAGGTGGGTGGAGAAGTAAGTGCACAGATGGCGCACAACTTAGTCGTCATGACTTGGACAAACAAACAAAAGTCTGAGGGGAGGAGATAAGAAACAGGGGACTCATAGTTCCTGTCTTGCAGGAGTCTGGGTAAAACACAAAAACAAAATCTTAAAGTGGAGGCAGGACGAAGCAGGAGGCTGCCCTCTCTCGGGGGACTGAGAACATTCTGTTTTCTTTTTTCTTTTCTTTTTAAAAATTCAGTTGCGTAGTGGAAGGCACCAAGTTCTTCAGTTGTCTTTTAATTGAAGCTTTTTCCAAACTGTGCTTTTAAAGGGATTCGGGGGAAAAAAAGGTTCTGGGAAAATTAAATAAAAATTGAAATTAAATTAAAAATTAAAAATTCTTAAATAAGAATGCTATTAATCTTTCTTTCTTTCTGTCTTTCTTTCTTTCTTTCTGTCTGTCTGTCTTTCTTTCTTTTTGGTAAAAGACATCTCAGATCTCTTAATATGCTAAGGTGAATCCAGAATCTACTAGAAGGGGATATAATGTGCAGTTTTGACCAAATTAATGTTTATTTTTTAGGAACATCTTGCTGGCTAGTGTTCTGAAAAACACATAGAAAATACTAGTCCAGGCCAGACAAGGTGGCTTACGCCTGTAATCTAGCACTATGGAAAGCAGAGGAGAGAGGATTGCTCAAACTCAGGAGTTGGAGACCAGCTTGAGCAAGAGCTAGACTCCCTCTCTACCAAAAATAAATAAATTAGCCAGGTGTGGTGGCAAGCACCTGTGGTCCCAGCTACTTAGGAGGCTGAAGCAGGAGGATCGCTTGAGCTCAGGAGTTGGAGGTTGCAGCGAGCTATGATGATGCCACTGCACTCCAGCCTGGGTGACAGAGCCAGACTCTGCCTCAAAAAACAAACAAAAAGGAAAATATTAGTCCAGTGAAAATGATAAATAAATCACTCCCCTTTCTTAAGGACTTTGTCACAGTTTAAAGGAAAAAAAGAGGGTGATTATAATGGAGAAATAGTGTGTTATAACTAGCACCTATAGCAGTAGAGGTATTTTTAAATCATGTAAACACAACTTTGGGCCCTGCTCACCACTTACACTGTGTGACCTTGGCTTAAAAACTGCTTAAACCTTTTCAGCTTCAGTTTCCACATCAGTCAAATGGGAATAGTGGCATCACCTGCCTCTTAGGGTGAGTGGGAATATTTATTCAGAAATGCAAGTCAAGTCATCGAACAGAGTACTTAGCACAGAGCACACTTTCAACGTTCGAGAATCACTCATGAGACAGGGAGAAGCCCATTAGGGTTAGTCCAATGAAGCTGTGTCTTCTCATGCTAAAACAAAAATATGCTCCACTTAAACACAATTAAAAGACTCAATGTAGGCCATGTGGAAAAAGAAAAAAGAAACACACCAAAATGGAAGAAAAGTCTGAAGAAAACTCATCTCAAGGCAGATTTTCAAGGAAATGAGTTTAATATGAAATTACAAAAACAGTGCCCTCGGCTGTTTCTACTTTTCTATGCAATCTGATATCCAGATAGCACAGTGTATCAGGAGAACAAAGAAAATGCCAAGAACAGCAGGATAAATACTTTTAGTTGTTTTCTCACTCCATTCCTTCAAATTGGTGTTTGCAGCCTGGTGGTGAAAGGAAATACAACATTCCTGTTAAATTTACGGCAGATTTCGGATTTTTCTAAGCAAATATATAGAGATAGTAGCAAAGCCAGTGACCGTGGGGTATATGGATAGATCAAGACCTTGAAAACAGATGCTTCACCTAGCCAAGTAAATCGATTTCACCACTGCCCTCTAAAAAATTTGCTTAATACAGATCTAAAACAAAAGCAAATCCTTGCACTAGAGTTTAATAGTACACAGTAAAAAAAAAAAAAAGTTGCATGTAAAGTTGTCTGAGGACTTAAAGCAACCAGTAAGAAAGAAAAAGAATGAACCATATGACTTTAAATATCAAATTTCGTTAGGATAAAATGCCCAAAGACTGCTGCTAACAGAAGTTTGTACGTAATATTACTCCATACAAGTGAGTCAAATTGGGTCTTGGAAATCCCTTTGTTGTGTGAAGACTTTCCATACTAAATAGGAGGTAGCTCCCGCCTGCAATCCTAGCATTCTGGGAGGCAGAGGAGGGGGGATTGCTTGAGCCCAGGAGACCAGCCTGAGCAAGAGCGAGACCTGTCTCTACTAAAAATAGAAAAATTGGCCGGGCATCGTGGCGTGCCCCTGTAGTCTCAGCTATTCAGGAGGCTGAGACAGGAGGATCACTTGAGCCCAGTGTTTGAGGTTGCAGTGAGCTATGATGAGGTTGCAGTGAGCTAGGATGAGGTTGCAGTGAGCTATGATGACACCACTGCACTCTACCCAGTGCAACAGAGGGAGGCTATATCTCAAAAAAAAAAAAAGTAAATAGGAAATGTCTAGTAAGTGTTTGCAACATGGACGAATTGAATGAACAAATGAATGAATGAAGTGGCTGAGTCACGGTATCTTAGAATTGGAAAAGTTCTACGATTCGTACCAATTTAGATTTTACTTTGTGCACTGTGTCACTGGAAGTTCAACACCTCACCAGACAAATCCCTCTCCATTGTAATGCAACTTTATGGGTAACAATGAATCACTTTCAGAGGTTTCAATGTATCCAACATTCTTTCTGTTAGCAATAGGAATGCAAATATTCCAAGAGATAACTCCAGGACTTTAGCAGACAACACTTTGTTATCTAATTGTTACTAATATTCCTGTGTTCACTGTGTATCTTAGCTAAGTAGTCATCACAACCTGTAATTCTTTTACTCATCTGATTGTTGACTGTGGGGTTGTCCCACCTCCAAGATGTAACTTCATGAAGGTAAAGATCTCACCTTTCTCTAGTACCTGCACACGTGTACATGCGCGCGCACGATAGGTGTGCATTAAATATTTATTGGCTACATGAATGAGATCGGAGCTGTGGAAGTAGGTGCTGTTCCTTCCTCAGTTCATTTCAAACATGTCCTTTAGCTGTCACTGTGATTAAGACTCAGCTGCCTGGGATTCTAGTCCTTCCTCTGCCACACTCGACCATAACTATACATCCTTGAGCAAACTTTCTCACTTCTCAGGTTTCCTTACATGTAAAACTGGACACTTAAACTACAACTCAAAGTTACTTTGCATCAGTAATAGATGCTAAGATTACTCAGGAAGATATAACACCAACTATCTCAGTTATCACCATTAAGAAAGTTCCGATTAAATGGAACAAATCAACGCATGCATTTTGAGGTTGTTTTACCAAGTTAGTCATGGTTTTGTCAAGCAGATCATCTCTCTACCAAATCACAAACCATTTTTCTTGTTTTAGCCCTTAGAAAGAGTGGGAGGTGGCTAGTGTCCATTCACTAAAACAGAAGCAATCCTTTCCTTTCTTATCCAGAGAATTTCTGAAGCCTGGTAAAGAGATTTCTAATTAAGTAAATGGCATTCTTGGAGATTTTGATTTTTTTTCCCCTGCCATCAAAGAGTTAATGTGCTGCAATCTTCCTTTGTTTTACCAAGGGGCAAGGAAACACATTTAGCTGATACAGTCCATTATTAAAATTGCATTTCAGCAGTGGCGAGTAACTCCCGCCACCTGACGCTGGGCTTCCTTTGCTGCAACCCAAAGCTATTACATTAAGAGCATGAGCAAAACAATAGGGCTGACAGCAGCGCAACTCCCCTGGTAGAAAGAAACCATCAATTCAGGCGGTGAAGTATTTAGCTACAAAAGGAGAAAAGACATTCTTTGATTGAAGGATAAGAGGAAGGCATACACGGGTACTTTTCAATCAGAGCTGGATCCTGTAGACTTGAAGAAACATCAGCCTCCACAGCCAGATGATAAGTTTGCCTCTGGAAAGCACAAACCAGCAAGTGCACCTGGTGAGAGAGGACTCAGAAAAAGTTTGGGGTCAAATGAGGTCATTCTTATCTGCTCCACCTTCAACTTGGATGGTCATGGTGCCCACCCATTCCCTCTACGGTAGTTTCTAAAGAAATGAAACAGTGAGCTGCTTTGGGGACAGGGAGGCACAAGACTGACCTCTTTGGCTTCAACAGTTTTAAGTAACATTAATAAGCTCTAAGTCTTTATGGAGAAGTCAACGAAATTAGCAGTAGGGTTTAGGAGCCAGAAACATGGTCCTGGGTTATTAAAAAAACAAAAACAAAAACCCCCCGACCATTCTTTTCAGCTAAACTCTGGCTCTGGTTCCCTGGGCTAGAATAGCAGTGTTAATAGATTCTGCCTCGACTAAAAAGGGAGGCAGAGGCAGAAAATCTATTCCCTGGCAAGGTTGCCGGGCAACGAGCAAGCTTTTGGCATGTGGCTGATGTCTCCAGGCAGCCCGGACTCCACAAAGTAAGCTCTTCCATCACTTATAACCAACTTGATTTTGACGGATTAAAACTGAATCAAAATGTACTGCACCTCACTCACTTCCAAATTCAGAAGTCAGGGAGAGACAGAAAATATCCCAACACCCAGCTAAACGCTAACTTATCAGCAACACCAGGATTCACGGAAGTTTGTTCTACTGGGTGGTAAGTATCTTACGCGTTCCAGCGTACAAAATGACTTTGTTTTAATTCCTGACTATCCAAAAGCAATGGGAAAAAATAGCATTTAAGAACATTTTGGAAAAATATTAGTGTTATAAAGATGAAGCCTCCACAGTATGAAGAGTTCTGGATTCTAATGCATCTTTGTGGCTGGCACTTTTTTTTTTTTTTTTTGCCAAAATTCTTTAGCAACACCTTCTGCAAACATCTGAGGACATTAGTCAATAATCAGCATGCCCTTACTCTGAGGTCCCATCTTTATGTGGTAGGGGCTATAGAAAAAGGTTAAGTATTTGGGCCAGGCCTCATTTTGAATACACCTACTACTAGAACATAAAGTAAAATGGCTTCTTCTGAAGTAGTCCCCCCTTATCCACGGGGGATACATTCCGAGACCCCCAGCAGATGCCCGAAAGCATAGATAGTACCAAACCCCATATATACCATGTACTTTTCCATTTGATAACAGAGATGGGTACTGAGTGACTCGCGGGTAGGTAGCACATACAGCACAGAGATGCTGGACACAGGGACGTTTCACACCCTGGGTGGGACGGAGCAGGACGGTGTGAGATTTCATCATAATACTCAGAACACTGCAATCTGAGACTTATGATTATTTCTGGAATTTTCCATTTAATATTTTCAGACTGTGGTTGACCTCGGGTAACGGAAACTGTGGTGAGTGAAACTGGGACTAAAGGGGACTCCTGTAAGTTCTTCCTCAAAAGGTTAGTTTGGCATTTACTGTGTCCGTTACGAAAGCCGCCCCCTCCAAGAGATACCGACTGACTCACTGGACTGGACGTGGTCGGCTTCACAGGGGAACGCTGTGCCCTCCTCTCCCAGGGCCCTGGGATGAAGCAGGCCTACCTGCCAGGGCTCCGAGCGCCACAGGTACATTCACGCCCGACCTCCAACTTCTCTTTCTCTTTCTCTTTGAGAAAAACAGCCTTTACTGCATTCACAATGAATCATGGCCTTCAGTGGCGGCCTTTTCAGAAAACTGCACACCCCTGCACTGACAGGGCACCCCCTCTTCTCGTGCACCCCTGAACCTGTGATCCCTAGCAGACGCGGGGCCAGCAGAGGGGAGATCGAGGACAAATGCAACCAGATCAAGGAGACAATTTTGCCCACTCGTCTAGGACTGTTGGGTGAAGTCAAATTGCGCCTCTTGGCTCCTTCTCCTACGGAGAATGCATAGTTCCTGCACAAGCACTTTCTTTCACATTCCAGACGTGGCATGTCCCATTTGTGGCCTCGCCAGCTCCTCGTCCATTATGGATCCATTATGCCTTTAGTCAGTTCCCGTGTTTCCTGCAACACATTAAAATGCACTGCAGGAGCTAAAAGCAGCCTCCTCTGAAACCATTATGATGATAAAATGCAACTTGATGGAAACTGATATATTATTATTGCTCCCTAACAAGACATATGCCCTCAGGAAACAAACAGTTGTTAGTTTTAATAAGAAAAAGAGGCTTAATGGGTATTCCCATGAGCTTGTAAAGGTAACCCATCAGGTGCATGGCACAGCCAGTCTCTAGTCTAACACTTGCTGCCCTTCAATGTCTGGTCCAAATGCCACCCAGAAATCCTTTGATGAACCCCTTCTTCCCAAACTAATCTCCTCCCTATTACCTGTAGCTCTGTCTCTGCCCTGAACCTTTTCTACTTCAAAGTAGTTCTTTGCGTATAACTCTCCTCTCTTCTACCAAGTTCGTGCTCCTGAGTGCCGGCTCAGGGTCCCGTTCGCAGAACAGATGCTTGGTCAATGTCAGATGATTTTGTTTTTCACTGGAGGAGAACAAAATGGCATGTAAACATAACCCCTGAAAAACTAAAACTTTTTCAGTTCCTGGATAATCTGGGTTATCTGGTCAAATTGTTAGCTTCAGGACATGAAAGAAGAGTCTTTGGAATGAATGTTAAGTTGGCCAAACAGCTTTACTCTTCCTATTGGAGTGCCCTTTGCTCCCTGTAAATAATCTACCAAATAGTGATTTTTGCAGAGGAATTATTCAATAAGTAGAGGCCATGAGAAAATTAAGAGCTAATGACTTTTTCCATTAAGTTAAAAAGCAGAACATATTTCTCATATAACCTTTGTCCTTTTCATATATATGTATATTCACACACGTATATACACATGCAAACACACACCACACACACATACATACACATACATATACAGTGTAATTGCCAACTGTTGATTAACAAATGAATTTTCTTTTTGTCTGGTGAGTTTGCAAGATTGCTTCTTTCTTGTTTATCGATAATAGCACCCCATTTGTTTCCTACCCAGACTCATCATTTCTGTAATTAATTATTTGTTATTACATTGTTTGTCTTCCCGAAGACTATGAGTTCTCCATGGGTAGCGACTATTTCTATCTTCCCCTCTACTGAATCCCCAGTGCCCAGCGCCAAGAGTAATAGGGATGAGGCAGCCAGTAAATATTTGTTGAATGATCACTGCATGAATTTATTAATTGGTTCATTAATTAATACTTAATTGAAGTTCTAGCTTGGCTGAGTGTCTTCAAAATAAGGCTGGTGATTTAGCCACTTGCAGTAGATTTTGCTGGTCTTGCAATGGATTTTGTTTCAGAGAAACCCTTGGGAATCAGAATACAGAAGCCAGATCTCTCCTAGGGAGTCTCAGGAAACCAGCCTTTAACCCTAGGAGAGAAAGCAGGAGGTGGATGGGAGGTGGAAGGAGAAACTGGCAAAGGGAAAATACTTTGTTGTTTTCTTGTTTGAAGACAGCATTCAAAGTCGGACATATTTCAATATTCATGATAGGACACTTGTGTTAAAGTCAAACACATATATGTGTTTTTAATTACAGGTTTAGGACAAGAAACACCCCATTCACTTAGAGTATAAACTCTCTCACTTACTCACTGTGGAGTGTTCTCTCTCTCCCCGACCCTTAGTCCCTGCCCTACATATTCCTAAGGTTTTCTCATACTGTATTTCAAATAATTTCCATATTATTCCCCACATGCATGTTTTCCAGAATATATGCCTTGATTTTTTATTCAGAAAAAAAATCATAAATATATGCATGTCTGCAGCTAGGCTATATATATGGTTGCAAAGATGTGTGCCTACCGTCACGATATTATCTGTTTATTTACTCTTGCTGATATAGCAAGGTAACACAGACAAGGAAAAATCAAAGCAGTAGATAATTTAAAAAATTACTCGTGTTTGACTCTAGGACACTAACAGTTTGTTTAAACACTAGACTTCCTTTCCAGTCTTAATTCTATTTAGCTTAGGCTATTAAGACTAATTTATGTTTCAAAGGCATATACTAACTAATCATATGAGATAATGTATGTAAAAGTCTTCTATGATTAAAAGCCTGATGTAAATGTAAGTTATTACCATAATAATTATGATTTTTCGTTTCAATTTAAATATATATGTCTCTATATGTGTCTATATATAATCTATGTAGTCTAACAAATAGTTTTCAAACACCTGTTCACAGCCCAATACTGGTCAATGACAAAAGTTTTTAAAATGAGAAATATCAGAATAATGCATTAAGTTTTTTATAACACTAAATTGATGGATACAGACTTTTTTTTTTTTTTTTGAGTCAGATTCCCACTCTGTCACCCTCGGTAGCTCACTACAACCTCAAACTCCTGGGCTCAAGTGATCCTCCTGCCTCAGCCTCCGGAGTAGCTGGGACTGCAGGTGTAAGCCATGATGCCCAGCTAGTTTTTCTATTTTTGGTAGAGCGAGGTCTTGTTCTTGCTCAGGCTAGTTTCCAACTCCTGAGCTCAAGCAATCCTCCTGCCTCGGCCTTCCAGACTGGTAGGATTACAGGCGTGAGCCAGCGTGAGCCACTGCACCCAGCCTTGAATTGATTATATTTTTAAAAATGCTCTTTATTCTGAAATTAAATTCTTACTAATGTTTTCTTTGTTTTGTGAAATTATCATGATAACAAATGGTGATTTTTAAAGTCCTTATTTACCAGAAAAAGAAAAAAAGAAATTTTTTTTTAAAATAACTAATCCATGGAGTCTAAAAGTCAGGAAAAGCTAATTCAGGCAACAAAAACGCCATATCCATATTCTGTTTGAGGAAAAAAAGCCAGGCTCCTCTTAACCTTTAGCAATCCCAATGACAATGACATTGAGAACATCCCGAAGGATCCATCCTCTTGAGCAGAGCCCTCCCTGGCCTCGGGCACTCCAGCACCTGTGGGCTTATGTGTGTTTGCTTCATTTTCCCAACAACCCCCATAAGAAGTGCCACTTTAGAAAAAATCCCAAATCTTAAATGAGTCCAAGGTAGGAGCAGGGTGAGGGAGGAATCGAATCCAATGTATTAGAAGCAAAGAGACTTCAAAGTCTACATCTGATGGTTCAAACATCCATAACAGAATTGGTATTTCTTTTTGGATTCAAGGCATGGCCCAGCCACGCAGGCTCACTTCAGGGTCCAGTTTTCATCTTGGAGGCTGCAAACTAGGCGGGCTCTCTGCCCTTTGATCTGGATGGAACCCGAGTGTTACAAATATGTTTGTATGAAGCTATCTCCAGTTTGCCCGAGGGCGTCAGTCTGGACTGTGAGGATGGGAGCTTCACACTGTGAGGTTCCCAGGTCTTCGTTCACAATTGGCGTTTATTTCTGGCAAGCAGGCTACTGTTCCTTGGTGTGATGCCTTGAGCCATCACAGGGCAGGACGGCAGGAGGAGAGAGCTTTGTCTCCATCCTCCAGGTCACGCACTCAGACAAGAAACTACAAGCAAACACCAATACCCTAAATTATGCTTTCGTTAAGCAGCCCACAGACATGGACTGTGTACCTGTGAGTTCCAAACACCATGCTGTGAGACGCAAAGAGAGCTCCATGGTCTTTAGCCAGCAAAAACATCCACGGTCTACCACCCATCTTTGGGGTAAATGGCTCCTTTCAAGGACCCCATGCCTCTCTATTCCAAGGCCTTCTCCTCCTAGACTTGACAGGGCAGGCCTGCATTTTCAAAATCAAAATGTATAAAAAACTTGTTATAGCTGGAAGACACTCTGTGTGGAAGAACGTGTAGTCAACAGCAAACATTTCCAGCAGCAGTGCCAATATTTCCCTACATCCTGGACACTCTACTGAAAATCTTCCGCTCATTCTTTCAGAGGTTGAGGGTATCTTCTGCGCCCAGTTGTCTGCTGGTGACAGAGAAAAACAGACAGCTTCTGCCTTGCCAAGGGATAAAATTGAAAAAAAGACAGAGCGGTGTCCTTGACAAACAGCAGTCTCTGCACTACACCTGTGTGACTTGTCACCAAGACGTGTTCAACAGCAGATGATCAGAGAGGGAGAGAAAGCAACTCGCTCATTTCTCACAGCTCATATCACATCGGTCACAATCAAAAAAAAATCAAGAACTCCTGAGTCTTGGGCAGACTGCTTCATGCAAACACAGAGATGATGTGTTTGAGTCCACTGTTCTTTGACTCCTCCATACAGAAAAGATACTGCTTTTAATACCATGCTTGCTGGACATCCATCCTCCAAAACACAATGCAGTCACTGCAAGGCAGAGAGAGACTCTATTCTGCAGGGTAGGGGCATGCACACCAGAGCCTCCACAGACACGCAGTGAAGAAACAGTCTTCCACTTCTCTTTGGAATAACGGTGGGACACGCACAGGAATGTTTCTGGCTGGCCTTAAAAGAAAGAAACCCTTTCAAAGAGCAGAGACCTTAAACATCTTATCAGCCTTTGAAGTTATGCACAATGACATCCTTTGGTTCCTTGCCCGGGGCAGAGGTTTAAGCTTTAAGATTCCATTTACTTACTAAGAATTGTAGAAATGTTTTCACTGCATCACAAAGCAAAAGAGCTGATTTTTTAAACCTCAAGTGATAAGACGGTGAAGTTGAGGGAAACATCCTTTATACGGGGCACCTCTCTGTGCTAAAACGCTCAAGAGCTGTGGGTCTAACTTCGGGAGCTAATCTCCTTTACTGTGAATCTTCTGCACGATCACATCAGTTTTGTGGGACCAAAACCAAAGTCCTAGAAGCGGAAGTAGTTTCTGATGCTTCCACTCTCCCTCCATCCCATCCCTGATCCAACCTGTCTTACCAACACCTGTCCTCTCCACCAACGCCACTATATCTCTGCAGTCCATGCCAGTCCTTCCAACAAAGGGCACCACACTCAGCTCCCTCCAAGGTTGGCACTTCACAGTGCCGATGTCATTTTTCACAAGGAACAGGGGGACAGAGGGGTCGTTGTGCCAGCTACTGCCTCCACACACTTCTCTAAGTGGGTCCTGTCTATCTGGTGGACCACTCTACCCCTGCAGTGTCCCCAGTCAGCACAGTGTTGAGTATACACTGGGTACTCATGACTCATGCTTGTGGAACAAAGGCTTGGTTACCTCCGCCTCCCTTTCTCTCTCCTTTCTGCTAGATATCTGCCCATTTGGGGGTACACTCCATTTTTGTGGAGTATATGAGCCTATGACTCAGTCCTAGACACCACAACTCTGTCTTGCCAGAGCTGTTTGGTTTGCTTGTTTTTGTTTTAATCTCATGCCACAGCAAAAGTTCATGTGCAACACTCCAAAAAAGCTGAGATTCTGGGAACCCAGCAATAATCACCTAAGAAAAAGTAGGAGTATTATATGCTGTTATTGTCCTGATTTGATGATCTCCATCAAACTAATTACTGAATTGGAGCCACTTGAAGGAAAACAGGAGGAAATCTGTTGCCTTGAGATTTATATTTCTTCTTCAAAGAAAAACTTAACGGTTGCTTCTATAGTACACGATGTTAAGATAGGCCTTGGGCCAATCATTGTAAAGAGCATCTGAAAAATCACTCAGAAGTGTGCGTTCAGTTGTTTTGTGAAGGCTATAACTATTTGTTTGCCTAAGTGAGGCTGCAAGGATTGCTAGAAAAGTTCTGTGGAAATGTCAGCTCAACTCAAGTCTCCACCAGCAAACACAAGCATGCGGGTCTACATATGTGTCACAATCACGTGCATTATCTCTGACTTACAGGTATGAATAATATATAAATAAGCTGAGCCCCATTCAGACAAGCAAGTGATTTCGGTTCACAATAGAAGCATAAACATGACCCTTGGTTTAAGTTGGCCTTTCACTCCAAATTGTCTATGTGTACAATAAAACAGACTCTTTGCTAGGGCGGGGAGGGTGTCTCTAGACAGGCCGTGCTGAGTTCTCCTAATCGGAGGCAATGGTGAGTCAACAGGAAGGCGCTCTCTCAAACACCCCACTGGGCATGTGCTCATAGTGGACCTCTTCATTTGAAAATTGTCGAGAAACCACACCTGGCCTAAGGCTCTATTTGGCCTTCCTAAGCAAAGAAGCCACGCAGTTCCCCCAAATTATACAAAGAGGACAATCTGGTAAGGAAAAACTATCAAGCAGTGCTTGTGGGTTAACTGAGTTAAAAGACAAGCTTAATTGAAAGAGCCCTTTCCTTAAATAATATGAAAGTGGAAAAGAGTAAAATAAATTTGGAAAGCACAACTCGGGAGGTAAAATCACCAAACACTGATTTTTAATTTCTAATAAAGCAGGAAAGCAGAACTTGACTCACATCTCAAGATGTTCAATACCCCAATTAGGATCGGCAGCCTCTGAACAGTCATCTAATTACCCCAGAGATTAATTCCCTGGGCGGCAGGCCCCATGGGTCCTTTCCAACCAACTCTACCACTCATCGGGAAGTCAGGGGAAATGAGTTTCCCAGTTAAGTCTGATGCTCGCAACTTTTCAAGGGTTACTCAGATCTCAGGAATAAAGACTGGCAGATCAAGGGAGAAGCACAGTCACAACCGTTTGGTTCATTAGACTGGAGAAAATAAAACCACTTTTTGCAGTTGTAAGGAGTTAAGTCAGGTTAGTTTTCCAGGCCCCAAATAGTAAAGGAAAAATAACAAACAAAAAGGCAAGATAGAGGGCAAAAAGAAAATACTGAATAATTCTGTTAATGCCACTTTCTTCCATTTTTATCTATTTTAATGGGAGGGAAGAAGGGGCATAGGGCTTTTTTTTCTTGTTCACTTTGGTTTTTTATTTACTTTTGCTCTGTTTTTTTTTTAAAGATTGGTAATATCTACATATGGTACAAAAATCAAAAAGTTCACAAGGATATGCAATGAAAAGTCTCTCATCCCTGCCACCAGCCACAGAGTTGCACTCCTCAACAGCAAAAAAAGAACAAACAAAAAATAATATCAAAACAAGAACTAAAAAAACGAGAACAATTACCTAAATTTGGTGTATCCTTTCAAATATAGTCTATGCAAATACTAGCATTTCATTCCTTTGTTTAAAACAATGTTTTTTGTAAGCTGTTCTGGACTTTGAATTTTTCACTGACCATGTCTCTGAAATCATTCCATGTCGGTACCTATATTTTGTACAAGTCCAAGTACATCTGTAGCACAAATGTCAAGAAGTGGAATTGGTCGGCCAAAGATATATGCATTTTTTATTTCAATTAATCTATCCATTTGCTTTCCATAGAGAATGTATCGATTTACACTCCCATCAGCAACAACAGTCTCTGCTTCTCCCCTCAGCCAGTAGAGTATTATCAACTATCTTGAACTTCACCAATCTGACCGGTAAAAACGATCTCTTACAGCCTGTTGATGTTTCTCTCATTAGCAGTAAGGATAAACATCTTCTTATATGTTTAAGAGCCATTTATATTTTCTTTTCTGTCAACTGCATGTTCATTTCTTAGTTGACTTTTTACTACTTCCTTTTCTTTATTAAAGGCCGTCTCTTTAGTAAATAACATTCAAACTGGCCTTTTGGATAGTGCTTTCTAGTTTGCTAAGCCCATTCATGTATTATCTAATTTAATAATCACAATAACCCAGTAAGGAGGCATGAAATATTATTCCTAGTTTATAACTGATTTTAGAGCCAGAGTTTAGGTGGTTCACAGACTTGACCAAAGACCCCACTGCACGTCTGTAGCCAGGACTAGAATTCATGTAGTTTACCTTCTGGGCTCATGATGTGTATGTGCGTTTTGTTACTACATCAAAATGCCTCTTAGGTTGTAGAAAAGATTAGAAAGGAAATATTCTCTTTTTCCCTAAGGATGAGTTTACACTTTCTATATACCTGGCCAGTTTTCATGCTATAACAGGCAAATAAAGAATGCTAAAGCTTTATTTGTTCTCATTTTGTTGTTTGGATCAAAGCCTAAAGACAAGCATCATTGACGCACCAACCTGTTCTTATTGGGTGGGCAGGGCCTGCCATTTTTTGGCTATTGACAAGGAAAGCCTCTGGGTTCAACCCGGGATATTGATTCCCAAGTGGTCTCCACCTGTCCCCGGGGATCTGGTCTCTAGTCTACCAGAGAAGGGCTGTGGGGTGGAAAGTGCCCGGCTGATTTGGGAAAGGGGACAGGATTCTGCCCCACAATGGCGGGGGAAAGGGGGGTGATGCGGAGGAGAGGCAGAGCTGCCGGTGACAAAGGCACAAACAGAACAAGGCAAACTCAGTCAGAGCTGCCTCTGAGCACCGCGGCTGCGGCCACGGAAACCTGCAGGGCAGGAAAGGGCTTGGTGGGCACAGCAGCCGTTTAGTTATCCAAGCCGTGGCTTACTACTCTAGTGCTAAGTGGGACTGGGGCTTAGATCCAAAACGCAGTGGTTGTCACCCAAGCTCTTACTGTCCTCGAGGCCAGTGTGGCCAGAGCATATGATGGGGGATAGTTCATAAATCTCAGCTTGCACCCTTAGCAAAAGGTGCCATTTCACCCTTTAGATAGTACTTCGATTTGTTCACTGTCCTTAAGAGTAGTCCTTTCCATAGAAAGATAAGACAAACTCTTCTCCCAATTCCCACTTTTACTGAAGGTTTAGTATTTACCAGGTTTAGTACATGCTAGGATTGTTTGGAAATTCTTTTACAATCTGATGGAGCTCCTGTCCCGTACGTAAGGTGGTGAGACGTGCTAATTCAACACAGTACTTGAGTGGTGGATCTCATCAAGCTCTTTGTGACATACCGGCTTGAGCTGGCCGACCCCAGGCGCTGACCCAGATCCTGCGCTACAGCCTGACCTGGCCTGGTGGCGGGGCTGTGGCAGTAGAGCTGCTCACCAGGGTGGCGCGGATGCTGAAGGTACATATTCAGGTGCTGCATCGAAGGAGGTCTTAGACATCAAACAAAATGTGGGCCTTGGCCGGGCACAGTGGCTCACGCCTGTAATCCTAGCACTCTGGGAGGCCGAGGCGGGTGGATTGTTTGAGCTCAGGAGTTCCAGACCAACCTGAGCAAGAGCAAGACTCTGTCTCTACTAAAAATAGAAAGAAATTAGGCAGACAACTAAAAATATATAGAAAAAATTAGCCAGGCATGGTGGCGCATGCCTGTAGTCCCAGCTACTCGGGAGGCTGAGGCAGAAGGATCGCTTGAGCCCAGGAAGTTTGAGCTAGGCTGACACCACGGCACTCTAGCCTGGGCAAAAGACTGAGACTCTGTCTCAAAAAAAAAAACGAAAAAAACAAAAAACAATGCCATTTACATTAGCACCCCCAAAAATGAAATACTTAGGTATAAATTTACAAAATATGTACAAGATCTATATGAGGAAAACTACAAATTCTATTGAAAGAAAGAAGAACTAAATAGATGAAGTGATATTCCATGTCCATGGAGAGAAAGACTCAATATTGTCAAGATTTCTTTTCAACTTGATATATAGATCCAATGCAATCCCACTCAAAATATTAGCAATTTATTGTAGATATCGACAAACTGATTCCAAAATTTACATGGAGAGGCAAAAGACCCAAAATAGCCAATACAATATTGAAGAAGAACAAAGTTGGAGGACTGATACTACCTGCCTTCAAGACTTACTATAAACTTATAATAATCCAGAGAATGTGATATTGCCAAAAGAGTAGACAAATAGGTCAATGGAACAGAATGGAGGACCCAGAAATAGATCCACGTAAATGTATTCAACTGATCTTTGACAAAGGAGCAAAGGAAATACAATGGAGAAAAGAGCCTTTTCAACAAATGGTGCTTTAACGATTGGATCCACATGCAAAACAACGACACTTGACAAACACCAATCTTATACTCTTCACAAAAATTAACTCAACATGAATCACAGACCTAAATGTGAAATGCAAAACTATAAAACTCATAGAAGATAACACAGGCAAAATCTAGATGACCTTGGGTTTAGTGGTGACTTTCTAAATATAACACTAAAGTTACAATTCATAAAAGAAAGAATTGATAGTTATATTTCATTAAAATTAAACATTTCTACTCTGTGAAGACACTGTCAAGATAATGAAAAGATAAGTCAGAAACTGGGAAAAAATATTTGCAAAAGACATATCTGATAAAGGACTATTATCCAAAATATACAAAGAACCCTTAAAACTCAACAATAAAAAACAATCCAATTAAAAAATGGACCAAAGGCCAGGTGCGGTGGCTCACGCCTATAATCCTAACACTCTGGGAGGCCGAGGCGGGCAGATTGTTTGAGCTCAGAAGTTCGAGACCAGCCTGAGCAAGAGCGAGACCCCGTCTCTACCAAAAATAGAAAGAAATTAATTGGACAGCTAAAAATATATAGAAAAAATTAGCCGGGC
>CAUYSK010058537.1:0-15677 GCA_963575035.1 Avahi laniger
AGGAACACTCTTACACTGCTGGTGGGACTGCAAATTAGTGTAACCTCTGTGGAAAAGAGTTTGGAGATACCTCAAAGAGCTAAAAATAGAAATACCATTCGATCCAGCAATAGCACTATTAGGCATCTACCCAAAAGAGCAAAAGACATTCTATAATAAAAATATCTACACCCAAATGTTTATGTCAGCACAATTCACTTTTGCAAGGATGTGGAAACAAGCCATGTACCCATCGATTCATGAGTGGATTATTAAAATTTGGTATATGTATACAGTAGAATATTACTCAATCATAAGAAATGACAGTGATCTAGCACCTCTTGTATTTTCCTGGATTGAGCTTGAGTCCATTATCCGAAGTGAGGTATCACAAGATAGGAAGAATAGGCTCCACATGTACTCGCCATCAAATTGGCACTGACTGATCAACACTATAGTGCTCACACGGTAGTAATATTCTCCAGGGATTAGGGGGTTGGGCAATGGTAAACTCACAACTAATGGACACGGAGAGCATTGTAGAGGGGAAGGGCATGCCTCTAATCCTTGCTTGGGTGAGGCAAAGACATAAAATGTAACCAAAATGTTTGTACCCTCATAATATCCTGAAATAAATAAAATAAAATAAAACAAAACAAAATAAAATAAAATAAAATAAAATAAAATAAAAGCCATCCATGTAACAATATTTTTACACCCTTAATATTTTAAAATAAAAAAAAGTTAATGAACAAAAAAAGAGGTAAACACATAAATGATGAATATGCTGAAGACTAGTTTTTCCAAAGCAGAATTATTGAAATTTATAGGAAAAAAGCTATTATACAGTTAGGTTATCTTTTATAAAATTACTCTGAGGTAACTATATAAATTTAGAGTTGGAGAAATTGTTTTTGAGAGGCTTAAGGCAGTTATAGAAACTCTGGCCTTCTTAGAGAAAGTAGGTACATTGTTTTCCTATCGCTTAACAAATTGCCACAAACTTAGCAGCTTCAAACACATCACATATATATTACCTCAGAGATCTAGAAGTCAGTAATCCAAAATGGGTTGTATGGGGTTGATGTCAAGGTTTCAGCTGAGCTGTGTTATTTCTGGAGGTTCTAGGAGTGATTTTGTTCTTGCCTTTTGCAGTTTGTAGAGGCTTCCCGCAATCCTTGGCTTGCAGCCACATCACTCCGACCTCTGCTTCCATTCTCACATCTCCTTCTTTGCCTCTGACTGTTTTGCCTCTCTCTTTCGCTTACAAGAACCTGTATGATTACATGAAGTCCACCTGGATAATCCAGGATGCTCATCCCATTTCAAAAATCTTAATCACATCTGTAAAGTACCTTTTTGGTATGTCAGGTAAATGGCTATTTATAAGTTCTGGGGATTAGGAGGTGGATAGCATGGGGGAGGGTGCTATTTTGTGTAGCACATGACATAGAGTGAGAATTACTAACATTTGAATTTAATAGCAGCTTGTGTGTCCCTCTGAAATTCCTGTGTTGAAATCCTAACCTCAATATGATGACATTAAGAAGTGGGGCTGTTGGCAGGTAATGAGGTCATGAGGATAGAGCCCTCTTACATGAGATTAGTGCCCTTGGAAAAGGAATACCAGAGAGATCCCTTTGTCCTCTTTGAGGATACAATGAGAAGATTATAGTCTGCAACTGGAAGACGGCCCTCACCAGAACCCAACTGTGCTTGGATTCCAGCCCCCAGGACTGCAGGAAATACATTTCTGTTGTCCATCATCCACCCAGTCTATGGTACTTTGTTATAACACCCTGACTTGACTAAAACAATAGTTATCTCAGCTCTTTGAAATAAATACATATGGAAAGACATTTTGGGTTGAATTGTGAGGAAATTCTCATCAAACTTATTACCGTCAGTTTTGCATCTTGACTTTCTTTTAGTCTACGTGTGAAACACAGATGATGTCTGAATCTTTAATAGTTAACGCCTTGCTTTTTATTCTACAGAATAACCTTAAGTCCAAGTGTTTGCCCTTTAAATACCTCTGAAAGGCAGTGTAAGCTAATTGTAAATTGGAATCACTCTTCTTTTGGGATAAAGCAGTACAAAATGGTGGTATCTCCCAATTATAGGGTACTAATTGCTGAAATAATGGACAAAAATATAGTGTTTAATATATTCCAGGCCTGTGCCAGTCATAAGAGTAAGTAAAAGATTATATACTCCAAAGTTACTGGCCAAAAAATAAAAAAAAAACAAATAAAATTCTTATATGCCTCTTCTAAATTTATAGCTAATATAGGCTGGATGCAGTGGCTCAGGCCTGTAATCCCAGCACTTTGGGAGGCCTAGCTGGGAGGATTGCTTGAGGCCAAGAGTTTGAGACTATCCTGGGCAATATAGCAAGACCCTATCTCTACAAAAAAATACAAGAAGACTGGTGAGGTGGCAGTTGCCTATAATCCCAGCTACTTGGGAGGCTGAGGCAGAAGGATTGAGCCCAAGAAGTTGAGGCTGCATTGAGCTATGATGACGGCACTGCACTCTAGCCTGGGCAACAGAGCAAGTCACTGACTCAAAAACAAGTAAATAAAGCTAATATAAAATTGGATATTAGGTTTTTATAATGTACAGTATACTGAAACATACCTGTGTTAGGGTTTTCCAGAGAAACAGAACCAATAGGAGATACACACACACACACACACACACACACACATACACACACACATATACATATGTGTGTGTGTGTATGTGTGAGAGAAAGAGCGTGCATGCGTGAGAGAGACTTGTTTTAAGGAATTGGCTCATACAATTATGCAACTGTGGAGGCTGACAAGTCTGAAATTGATAGCACAGGGATTAGGCTGGCAATTCAAGTAAGACTTGAGATTGCCATCTTGAATCTGAAATCATCAAGGAAGGTCAGAAGACTGGAAATTCAGGTGGATTTCTATGCTGCACTCTGAGACAAGAATCTTTCTTATTTGGGAAACTTTAATCTTCGCTCTTATGGCCTTCAACTGATTGGATAAGGCCCACCAAAATTATGGAGGTTAATTTGATTTACTTAAAGTCAACCGATTGTAAATGTTTACATCCATAAATACCTTCATTGGGCCAGGCGCAGTGGCTCAGGCCTGTAATCCTAGCACTCTGGGAGGCTGAGGCAAGTGGATCGCTCAAGGTCAGGAGTTCTAGACCAGCCTGAGCAAGAGCGAGACCCCGTCTCTACTAAAAAATAGAAAGAAATGATATGGACAACTAAAAATATATATATAGAGAAAAAATTAGCTGGGCATGGTGGCGCATGCCTGTAGTCCAAGCTACTCGAGAGGCTGAGGCAGAGGATTGCTTGAGCCCAGGAGTTTGAGGTTGCTGTTAGCTAAGCTGACACCATGGCACTCATTCTAGCCCAGGCAACAAAGTGAGACTCTGTCTCAATAAATAAATAAATAAATAAATAAATAAATAAATACTTTCACTGTACTATCTAGACTAGTGTTTGATCAAACAATTGGGCATCATAGAACCTAGCCAAGTTGATACATATAATTACTATCATAATGTCCAAGGCTTAGAGCAATATTCTTATTTCTTTGGGGCAGAGAGGATTTTTTTAAGCAGAAGAGTCTTGAAAATTATCAGTAATTTCTAGTACTAAAGTTTATATTAAAGTAGTCTGAAACTTAAATAGACTAAAAGAACTCAAAGACTTTTTGAATTGAAAACTGGGAAAAATTTGAGATTTTGGTATTTATCATTGCATATAGTTCCTTAGTAATGGTTTACTCCTGTAACTACTTCATTACACAGACATCAATTCATGTAGAAGGACATGGGCATAAATCCTTGTGTTGATTAATTATTTTGGGAGCCTGGAATCACCTTGAATTAATCAGCCAGGTTACTTTAGAATATGATGTATGACATTAATTTTATTATATTATGACAGCTCTGGAGAAACCAGCTGATTTGAAAATGGACCACCTATCACATTGATAAATAGAAACTGCCCAAATGTAGAAGAAATGTTGACTTAGAGCAATTTACAGATATTTATGTTAATAAAAATTAGTTTCATAATATTACACATAACCAGAAAATGTAAAAAAATTTGAAAGAATTAGGAGCTTAAAATAGTTAAACGAAGCTCAAAATTTAACAGAGAGAGATTTTGACTAACTCTTTTTGAACTACTTTTTTAAACTAAAAAAAAAAAAGCTTTTAAAAAGCATCAAGATAATTGTTTTAAAAATATCAATTGATGCTCATCTTTACATCTGTTCACATACTACCTGCTACCATTTGCAGGGATGCTGGTCCACAGAATTCAGATGTTTATATAGCCCTTGTCATATGCATGCATTCATCCCATAGAAGAGGATTCTGGTGACAAAAAACATTCGATTTCAAGGTAATTGAGGCTGACTTTGGATTTTGTATTAGTCAGCAGGATTCTCCAGAGAAACAGAAGCAACAGGGTGTGTGTGTGTGTGTGTGTGTGTGTGTGTGTCTGTGTGTGTCTGTGTGTGTGTGTGTGTGTGTGTGAGAGAGAGAGAGAGAGAGAGAGAGAGAGAGAGAGAGAGTGAGAGAGACATTTATTTTAAGGAATCTATTTTAAAGAATTTTAAGGTCACATGACTGTGGAGGCATCTTCAAGGTAGGCGGAAAGGCTGGGGACCCAGGAAAGAGTTGCCTTTTGAGTCCAAGTGCCTTCTGCTATCAGAATTTCTTCTTGCTTGTGGAAGCCAGTCTCTGTTTTATTAAGGCCTTCAACTGATTGCAAGAGACCCACCCACATTATGGAGGGTGGTCTACTTTACTCAAGGTCTACCCAATTAAATGCTAATCTCATTCAAAAAACACCCTCACAGAAATATCCAAAATAGTATTTGAGAAGATATCTGGGAACTATGTACAGCCAAATTGACACATAAAATTAACCATCAGGGATTCTTAACTGATTTAAACTATAAGTTGGGAATAATTTCCATAATGGGAATACAAGCAAGAATAGAATAAATGGGATAAATATGAAGTCTTCTGGGTTGGATAGTCACAAGTTTTATTTCTCAAGAACTCTTTAGATCCCTTAAGTGCAAATATAATTCTAATATTAACTGCAATAAAGAATTATTCAAAAAGAAAATAATGGTGGAGCATTACTAGAAGAGTGTCACTCTAGGAGGAGACAAGAGGTGATTCATTTTAGCTGATACAACAGTTCTATTCATTTCCTCCCTAATTTTGAGATGGATATTGAAGGTCGAGTCCCCTGGGAAGCGGATCCTGAAACAAAGCTTTGCTGATAAGCTAAATATATTCAAATTTATCAAAATCTTAATTTTTGTTACATTTGTGTCTTTTTAAATAAATAATTTTCTATCTAGATTCAATAAAAAGGTTACAGTTTCTTCTAAAATTTTAAAGTTTTTTACTAAATTTTAGGTTTTTAAATCATCTGGAATTAATTTTCAAATAGTTTATGGTTTATGTTTTTCCATTTGAGTGGTCAATTTCTGAATATTGAATTTAGTATTCAAATATCAAATATTATACATTTGTATTTCAAATTGTGAAGTTTCAGTATTTGCCAGTGATCAATTTATTGCCTCTCTGCCTCAAAATCACACTTTAGCACCTGCTCTGTTTTAACGGACTGAAATCTTTAACATTTCTCTTTTACAGCTTTGCCGGAAGGAGCCGTGTCTTCCCGGCTCTGGCGTGTTTCTGCAGCTTCTTGCTCCTGCTGCATGGTTGGTCAGGGGTACGGATGTGTGCCTGTTCAATCCCCTGGCAACTGCTCAACCCTAGCCACGGCCCAGTGACTTGTCTTTCCAGATCTCCTTAGAGACAGACACTGTGTGCTCCAGAGCTGCTCTGATCCAGGCAAGCCAGAGTTCTCTGACATGGGAAGGCTGCAACCACACCTTCTAAACCTCAACCTTGCGGGAGGAGGACACTCATTCCAAGTCCACCCCTGCTTGGATACCTTTCCTCAGCTCAAGAGTACTCTTTAGAGCTGCGGTCCCCAGCCCGGGGCCAAGGACTGGTACCCGGTGGTGGCCAGTAAGGAACTGGCCACTCAGCAGGAGGTGAGCAGCGAGCCAGCAGAGCTTCATCTGTATTCACAGCTGCTCCCCCGTCGCTGGCATCACCACGTAAACTTGCTTCCTGTCACATCAGCAGCAGCGTTAGATTCCCAAAGGAGTGCAAACCCTATTATAAACTGTGTCTGCAGTGGATCTAGGTTGCGCGCTCCTTATGGAAATCTAATGCCTGATGATCTGAGCGGGAGCTGAGGAGGTGATGCTTGTGCTGAGGAGCAGCTGCAACCACAGATTATTTTTAGCAGAGAGGATTGACTGCACAATAAATGCAATGTGCTTGAATCATCCCAAAACCGTTCCCCCCAACCCAGGTCTGTGGAAAAATTGTCTTCCATGAAAGGTTAGGGACTGCTACTTTAGAGATCTTTCTACGTCTTTACAGTTAGTCTTCTATCGTAACAATGATTATTTGTATCAAACTTCCCATGTTTAAATTTATGAGTATTTTCTGGCTCCTGATTGGATCCAGCCTAAGGTGAACAGCACTCATTTTCCAATTGATCTGTAATGCTATCTCTGTCACATGGTAACCATTATATTCATGGAGTGGTTTTTTGATAACTTGCTTTTTTGTATTTTTTTCTGTGTCAATTCTTACTTATTCAATTACTTCTCAGTGCCACTTTTAAACTATTTGGTTACTAAAAAATTCAATTACATTTACTAAGTTTATGTATATATAAACTATATGTACTATAAATTTAAAAACATATTTGAATTGAATTAAAATGTCACTTAATATATATTATATTAAATTTAAAAAAATATATACATAATTAGATTGGCTATAAAATGCTATGTATTTTATAGATTGTGGGGTTTTTCTTTAATTCTTAATCTTTAAACTGATCTTGGCTTCTGCTTGCCCTTTGTTCTTCACATTAATTTTAGAATAGCTTTTCAAATTCTTCTATTCTTCTAAAATAGCTTTTCAAAAGTTTCCATGGAGTATCAATTGGTATATAAGTACATGCAAATTCAATAAGGGAGAATTATCATTTTTACAATACTGAGACTTCCCATTCATGAACATAGTATTTTTCTCTACTTCTCCAAATCTTGATTTTTTTGTCTTTTAATAAAATAATTTTTCTCCAAAAAATTACTTTGTTTAATCTAGTCTTAGGTGTTTTATGTATTTTTCGGTATTCTAATGAAAGGATACCTTTAACAATGCATTTCCTGATGAACAAGGACAGTTTCATATGTTTATGTTTACCTTCTATCTAGAAGACTTAATCTCTCATTAGAGAGAATCTAAATCTAAAGAGAGTATCTAAGTTTTGTTTGGATTATCTGTTATTAGTGGCAATTTCCCTTTACTGTTTCAATTTTTAAAATTCCTCAATGTTCTTTTTTAATTCGTTTAGTTAATATTGTCGATATATGATGTTTAATAGAGGTGGTATAAGCACTCTTCCTTTGTTCCTGATTTAAAAGGGATAAGTCTAAGATTATACCATTGAATATAATATTTACTGTGAATTTTAGCCAAATGTCTGGAGAAACTTCCTCATATTACTAGCAGTGCTAGTAGTTTGCTATCAATTTTGAATCAAAATTAAGAGTTGAATTTTATAAAATGCTTTTTCCCTGTGGAGATAATTATATTATAATATGATAGCTTAAAGTAGATTGCATTAATAAATTTTCTAAAATTAGTACATCCTTTATTACTGACTAGACTCAATCATAAAAGGTGTTTCATGATTTGATTCACTTGATGCATTTAATTAGTGTTTTTGCATATGTGCTTGTAAGTTTAATTAACCAGTAATTCTGCTGATTCTGTCATTGCCCAGATTTAATACCAGTTTTTCTAATATCATAAAATGAGTTGTAATTTTTTTCTTCATAATCTGGAACAATTTGAATAAGAAGGAATTATTTATTCATTGAGGGTGCTTTTCTGTGAGTATGGATTGAAGTTCATTGGAATGAGAAACAATGAATAGTTTAAGCCATTGAGATTGCAGAATTAATTTATTATCAAAGCATGGATTATACTATTCTGATTAATTTTATAGCCAGATCCCAATTGAATTTCTGTTGTTGTTTTTAACATGAGACTCTGTCCTTCAATTAATGGTTTGAACTTATAACATTTGCTGTGATTGTTCTTATATCTGGCCAGTGTAAGTTCAATATGGGACTTTCTTTTTACCATATGTTTTCCTTGCCTGTTTTTTCCAACTTTTTGCCTTCCACTGGATTTTTAATGATTAACTTATTCCTCCTTTTCCACATTTTTCTTGTTTGGAGATTATTCATTCAATTTTCATTATTTTAGTGATTGGCCTTAGATTTTTACGTGCTCAATTCTCTAAATTTAACCAGTTTATCTCCATTCTAAAAAATTCAAAGGAAATTAGAAATTTTTACTTCAATCACTCTCAAATAGTTATTGTCTAGAATTTTTATTCTTATTTTAACTCTCCTCTATATTAGTAATTGTGATTTTTATTATTTAAACAATTCATCTAAAAGTCTAATTTGATCTAAAAGACAATTTAGTTACAAACTTAAATTTATCTAAAATTCTAAATTATTTATTTAGAAGTTTATAAGCAATTTCTTTGCTTATCATTACTTCTTATATCTTTGTCCTAGATCTGATTTATTTTTTTATCAAGAGAGCATCTATTAGTTGACCTTTCAATCAGAATCTATGAGTGATAAATCATCTCTTCTAAATGCCTTGATTTTGCATTAATACTTGAAACTGTTTCATTGGAACTTTAGAATTTTAGGCTAATGTGATTTTTTTCTCAGCTTTTTGAAGATATTATTCCCTTGTCTTTCTATATTTTTGCTGAGAAGTAAGCTGTTATAAAATTTTAATTTTTAGTAAGTACTGAGTATTTTTTCTCTGTAAAATTTTATCTTTTAAATATTTTTTCTTTTTAAATATTGTGCATTTTTACCATAATATATCTAGGTTTGGATTTTTATTTGTTTATTGGATTTAAGATTCGTTTTGCTTATTTAATTCAAGAATTCATGTCTTTCACCAATTCTGGAAAATTTTCAGTTATTATTTCTTTGAAATTTTCCTATTCCCAATTAACTCTTTTCTTTTCTATTGAAATTTTTATTCAATGTAAGTTGATACTCTCCTTTTAGCCTTCCTGTTTTTTCTTTTGCATTGTCTAATTTCATCTTTCTCTTTTGTTTCCTAAATAATATGGTCATTTCTAGCTTGCAGTTTATATATTATTTGTGAGTCCAGCTTTATTTGATGTGAAATTGCTTCAACAAGCTCTTAGTTGTATTAACAATCATAGTTCTCATTTCCTTGCATTATTTGATTTCCCTTTAAAACTCTCCTATTTTTTTTCTTGGTGTCTCTTTGCTTATAGAATTCTATTTTTTCCTTTGTACCTGAAATCATTTTTAAAATACTTATTTTTTGTTGGGCGATAGACTCATAAAAGCTCTGACTTTAAGAAGCATTATAAAAGGTCTCCGTGTAACAAAAATATGCATCCCCTTGATATTTTAAATATTTAATAAAAAAACTTAAAAATACTTATTTTTGAACACCCTAGATTGCTTTATTTCATAAGACTTTTGGGTACAAGTTCTCCTATTTGTGGTATCTTCTCTCACTCCTTCATGAGTTTCTTTTTCTTTCTCCCCCTCTTTTCCGTGTGTGTGTTCTAAGAGCACCAAGTTGTAGAAGCAGGTTTTTGGAGTGATTTTTAGTCTACATCTGCCAGTGCCCTCAGAGGCTTAATTGGTCCAGTATTCACTTTTATGTCAATTTTGGGAAGATTTTTACACCTCCAGTATAATGTAAATTTGAAATTTACACATGCAGAGCACAGTTTTGGCATTTCAATTTCTAGGAATTATTTTTTAAAAATAGAATACTAGTCAGACACAGAAACCTATTTGTTTCCTGGGACTTTTCAGAGCTTGAGAGTATAATTTCTCTAATTTCGTTTTTATCAGGTAGGAAGATTTTGCATGGTTTAAGTCTCATTCTGGGATTACAGTTCCAACTCTGTGGCTTTTCTGGAACTAAGACCCTGTCCTCTGCTCCTGCCTCTGTAGTATTAATACTATTCTGTTCTTTACTCACTGGGTTCATTTTAGGTCTCTTATCTCTCTCATCTCTCATCTTAGATCTCATACCGAAGTGTTACCTTATGTGCTTTGCTCTTCTGACCTCAAGTTCTTGGGACCTCGGCATTTTTCTGTGTTTCAGGGTCAGCCATAATTTTTCTTTAGTTTTGTTTAATTATTCTATGTTACTCAGCATTTTTAAGTGTTTGGAATGATATAGACATTTGCATTATTTTAGTCTACCATGTTGTGAGACTTGAATTTAGTCATTCTTATATGTGCGTTTCATTTTTTTGCATAATTATAAATTTACATAGAGTATACATTTGTGCCGCTTTTTTCCTATTAGTAAGATTCTTGCCACATATTAAAAAAATCTCTTGCTAAAGTATTTATATTTTTTTAGTCTTCCTCCATCATTGTCTAAACAACATAGATTTGTTGTTTTATCACTAATATTAGCATTGGGTAGTATATTGATTTCTTTTTTGCTACATTAAGAGATGATGTAGGACACAGATTTTCTGTATTCATATATTACAGTGATAATTTACTAATAGCCTAATACCCTGCACCATGTTTGAATTTTATTAGGAAATCAAAAGAATAGCATTTAAAAAGGTTTTGGTTTCAAAAAAAGAGGTCAGATGACAAAAAAAGCAGTGTTTAAATAAATTCATTATAGCCTAGAGTATGACTTTATGTATCATAAACTACTTCTACCTTTTGATGTTAAAGTCCTGATCTGACTCTTGCTGTCACAGTTCACAGAGAGAAGAAATTCAGAATGTTAAATTGTTGACTCATGATGAAAATGTCATGCAGAAGAAGTGAATTCTCATGTTTGATTATTACATTTTTTCTATATAGATAAATATGTCAAAAGAATAATTATCAGATAGTTGTTAGCTTATTTTGCAATGAGAACAAGAAGAGATGTGTTTACAACTTGATACCTCAATTTCTTTAATAGGAATGTACTCATCCAAAGGAGTCATACTGACATTCATCTGACATTTGCTGTCCCTGGTTGATAGTACTCAGATGGTCATTTCTTATGTTTTCTCAATGGCTCTTCTGTATCTGTGTTTCTATTGCTAAATAATCTTGCTTAGGGTTGCCATTTACCTTTTTGAATTCTGTTCCTATCTTCTTCTGATTAAGTTTTGTTAACATTGAAGGTATTTTCTACCCTTAACATGACTGACTTTGAAGTACTGTTGCTGTTATTACTATGTCTTTATCTACCATAGTTATTACTTACTATAACTAGTTGCTAAGATTTATCTAACTCTTCTTATTACTTATGCACCATGCTACTTTTTTTGATGTTCATTCTCTCATTTAAACTTAGAAAACCACTACGAAGTAGAAAGTGTTATTATATCTATTTTGTTGATGCATAGAGTTCTAAATTACTTGTCCAACTATCTAGTGAGAAAGTAACAAAGAATCAGAGTTTATATTTAAGCAAGTATATTTACTCTAGAGCAGTGTCCCAACCTTTTTGGCACCAGGGACCAGTTTCATGGAAGACAATTTTTCCATGGATTGGGGCAGGGGAATGGTTTCAGGATGATTCAAGCATGTTACATTTATGGTGCAGTCAAACCTCTCTGCTAATGATAATTTGTATTTGCAGCTGTTCCCCAGTGCTAGCTTCTCTGCCTCAACCCCACCTCAGATCATCAGGCATTAGATTCTCATAAGAGCATGCAACCTAGATCCCTGCATGTGCAGTTTACAGTAGGGTTCATGCTGCTATGAGAACCTGATGCCGCTGGTGATCTGACAGGAGGCGGAGCTTTTATGTGGTGATGCAAGCGATGGGGAGTGGCTATAAATACAGATGACGCTTTGCTCAGTTGTTGGGGGATCACCTCCTGCTGTGTGGCCTGGTTCCTAGCAGGCCACAGACCAGTACCGGTCTGCAGCCTGGGGGTCAGAGACCGCCGCTCTAGAGCACTGCTATCCTGGTCCTCTCAACCTTCTTTGTAACACCAAATCATAATATATTAGATCAGGACTGCAGTGATCATCCGTACTTTATATGTGAGGAAACAGATCTAGAAGGTTGCATTTTATTTAAAACCAATTAATTACCAGCCTACGACTGGAATCATAATTTCAGACTATTAGTTCTGGGATATTTCCAATGTTATTTTCCCCTCCTCATTTCCCTTCCATGGCTCCCCTTCTTAATATGTGAAACATTTAATTTACAGAATTGCCTGGAGAGATCGGTCATGAAATAGATTATAGTTACGTATTGATTAATGTTATTTACATGTCTATATAGAAGTCACATGTTATCATACAAATGTGAAGAAATGACTACTTTCGTCATTACCAGGACATGGACTCTAAATTTTTGGGGGTATGATAATGACTTTTCTTTCTTTTTCTTTTTCTCCTTTTTTTTTCTCTGAGCTACCTATCCATTTTAACCCAGTTAGAAAATATGGAAAGTTGTCACAGAGTCTGAAAAATTAGGGGTACAATTCTAAGCTTCAAATAAAACCTAAATGAATAAAATCTGTGTGAAAACTACTATCCAGTAGTGAAATAACTAGTTAAATAACTAGTTCAGAGAGATATCTCACTAAGAATATTTCATTTTTTTAATATCCTGAATGGAAAGTTTGTGGCTTTTCAAAGCATAGATACTTCCCAGTTAAAATTTAGAAGCATTATCATTGTCCAGCTGAGATGCTATGTGGGTCAGCCATCCCAAGACTCCATCTTTCTTTATTTTTACAATGACTAAAATAGTATGGTAAAAAAACTTTGAAGCTAGCAATATATAGAACTTATATGACTGTGATCCCAGATGGAAGGGTTTTTTGGTTTTGTTTTTAAATTTTTAGGGAACAATATGCCCATGCAAGATGTCAGCTTGGCAGGTTTGAAGATCAAAGTTCTGTGTTCACGTGCGACTGTGGTCCCCAACCCCCAGGCCACGTATTGGTACCAGTCCGTGGCCTGTTAGGAACCGGGTTGCAGAGCTCCGCCTATCCACTCCAGCTCCGCCTATCCCTTCCCCCACCCATCTTCCATGAAACAGGAACCCGGTTGATAGCAGGAGATGAGAGGCGGGTGAGCAAGTGAAGTGCAAATCTTCATCTGTATTTACAGCCGTTCACCATTGCTGGCATCACGGCCTGAACTCCGCCTCCCCTCTCCCCATCTGCAGAAAAATAATCTTCCACAAAACCAGTACCTGGTACCAAAACGGTTAGAGACCGCTGATTACAGCATAGATGCCAAAGCTAAGGCATCTCCTCTAGCCCATTGTGCTACTAACTCTTAATAATAGCTGCCAATTCCAGCAAGGGAGAAAGCAGTTAAGTGCCCATGCTCATCCCTCCTTTGTTGAGCCTGACAGGCCAGGTGACATTGTAATGACGCATTACCAATGTGGAATCACAAGGAATTGAACAAACTAAGCATTATCCTGAGTAGCAGCCAAAACAGCATTCCTTCAGAAAGCAATTCATCAGGTGCTCTCGAAAACTGAAAAGGTTCAAATTCAGATTTTCAAACTTCACAACTAACTGATATAAAATCTAAAAGATTAGAATATTTTATTTTTTTTATGGATAAAATCTCCCTCCCCTTTTCATTGCTGCTCATTTATAGGGGATATATTCTGGATTTATGATAAATTTGTCTTTTAACAATACATAAAACATAATTTTCCATTAAAATTTAATGTAGTCTGCTCGGCTATTTAAAATGTAGCACCTGACAAAGTTAATGGCTTTAAATTTTGGTCTACTCATTTAAAAAACTGAGAAGCTAGGTTTTTCCTTAACATAATCAACCAATATTTTAAAATTGGAGCTGAAATGAAATAAAATTCATCAGCTGAAGATTGTTGTAGAACAGAGTTTGGCAAAATGGGAAAGTTCATTCTTTATAAATCTCGACTTCTATAAAGAGATTTTCCACATGGTTAATTAGCAAATATTTATTCAGTGTTCACACATGTCCCAGTTCCTGTTAAGTATTGAGGTTATCAAAGTGGTTTCTGCTTCTCATGAATTTACTGTATAGGTGAAAAGACATACAAATAAAGAAGATTGGAGCAAACTACAGACAGTGTAGTTAGAAAGAAATGGCGGAATGCCCCTGCCTGCGAGAGGTACCAGGTAATACTATCAACCAGTAGTATTAGGAGAGAGGAGCTGAAACTTACTGGATAAGAATCAAGTTAGCCATGAAAAAAGGAGGGGAAGATTTCAGTTCTAATACAATCGTAAAATCATCTGGGCAAACACTGCTAGAAACTATCTCATCTGCATAAAACTATCCCACCCAACTCTGTCTTAGAATTGCCATATGACTTGGAAAGAGTCTGGGTTTTCCATCCTTAAAAACCTAGACTGGCTTCTGCTCGCAAATATTATGTAACTATATAGTTTCTAGTGGTACTTTACTTGTTAATTTGTGCTGCAATAATTATATTCTTTGTGTTTTCTTTGCTGTTTGATATTGCTTTCTTTGGAAGGAAGGAGACAATTTTATTTCATTCAACATTTTTTAGGCACCTACTGTGAATTATGCCTCACTCAATCATCTCTTTTGTCTACATAATGATCTGAATCCAGGGGTTTTTCTATTGATTTTGTCAGTTCATTAAATCTTAAATGTTTGCTTCAAGGTGAACTGCCTATATATTTAGATCTAGAATTTCCTTTTTTTTTATTTCAGGGTATTATGAGGGTACAAACATTAAGGTTACACTTTATGTTTTTGCCTCACCCAAGAAAGGGTTAGAGGCATGCCGTTCCCCCCTACAATGCTCCCCATGTCCTTAGATGCGGGTTTACCTCCCCATCCTCCTAATCCCTGGAGAGTATTACTGCCATGTGAGCACCCTAGTGTTCATCAGTTAGCACCAACTTGATGGCGAGTACAAGTGGAGCCCATTCTTCCGATCTTGTGGTGCCTCACTTTGGATGATGGGCTTAAGTTTAATCCAGGAAAGTATAAGAGGTTCTAGATCACTGTCATTTCTTATGATTGAGTAATAGTCCATTGTATACATATACCAAATTTTAATAATCCACTCATGAATTGACAGGCATTTGGGTTGTTTCCACATCCTTGCAAAAGTGAATTGTGCTGCCATAAACATTCGGGTGCAATGTCTTTATAGTAGAATGTTTTGTGCTCTTTTGGGTAGATGCCTAATAGTGCTATTGCTAGATTGAATGTTATTTCTATTTTTAGCTCTTTGAGGTATCTCCAAATTCTTTTCCACAGAAGTTGCACTAATTTGCAGTCCCACCAGCAGTGTAAGAGTGTTCCTGTTTCTCCACATCCTCGCCAGCATTTGTTGTTTCGGGATTTTTTGATAGAGGCCAATCTCACTGGGATTAGGTGATAATTCTCCTTGTGGTTTTGATTTGCATTTTTCTAATGATTAGAGATGTTGAGCATTTTTTTATATGTTTGCTGGACATTATTCTGTCTTCTTTTGAAAAGTTTCTGTTCATTTCCTTTGCCCATTTATTGATGGGG
>CAUYSK010058538.1:0-10645 GCA_963575035.1 Avahi laniger
GTTGAAAATATCCTAAGCTAAAAATGCATTTAATACATCTAACCTACCAAACATCATAGCTTAGCCTAGCCTACCTTAAAACATGCTGAGAACACTTGCATTAGCTTACAGTGGGGCAAAACCATTTGTGCAATATGATTCCAATTTATGTATCTAAAGTAGTCAAATTCATAGAAACAAGCAGAATGTTGGTTACCAGGGGCTGGAGTTGTTTAATGAGTACAGAATTTCGGTTCTGCAATATGAAAAAATTCTGGAGATTGTTTCGTGAATATACTTAACACTTAATGAACTGCACACTTAAAAATGATTAAGGTGGTAAATTTTATGTGTTTTGTTTTACCACGACTAAAAAAAATAAAACAAAATTCAAAGCCCAACGAAATGCAGAAAAGTTAAGTGTTGAGCTTAAACCTCCAGAGTTTATCTGGCCACTTGCCTGATTCTGGATTTATGTCTCTGGGCTTAAGCTGGTATGCAGACTTGCTGCCTTGGCCTAGTCCCAACACACCCCAGGAGGGCATTAGTTTTACACCAAGCTGATCACAGAACTAAAACCTGATAAGCTTAATCATGAGATTATCCCCCTAAAATATGAACAAAACACTATACTTTTGAGTTTATAATTTCATTTTTTCCTCCCTTTTCTTTTATATCTGAGTCAGTATAAGTAACTACCATCTTTAGACTAAATGAAGGAAACAATGACTTTCCAGTGGAAGTTCACTCTGAACAACACTCTAAGAAAGGCCAAGTTCAACTGCTGAAAACCCCCCGTACGAACACACATAACTCCCAGGTACATCTAAAATATGAATTCCCTGAAGTCAGTGGGCATTTATCCCAATAAGTTACAATATTTTTTTTCATTCATTACTTGCTTATACCCTTTCTCATCAGAATGTATGTTCCATGAGTACAGTGATCTTGTCTGTCTGGTTCAGTACTAGATTCACAGTATCTAGCATAGCCACAGTAGGTGCAAAGTATTATATTTGTTGAGTGAACAAATAAACTGACTTTGCATATCAGAGGTTAAACACCATTAACCCTACAGAATTGCAACATTAATTCTATATCAGGAAGGAGTCTAGTGTCTGTTCTGCCAAGATGCTAATACCTCCAGGGCAGGAATGACACATCCAACATAGGGAGTTCCTTCAGTATTTGCTAAAATGACACCAAATGGAACATTCATCATTCACGATACGACAATATTCTGAAAATATTCCAATTCTAACCTGTCTCACCTTCTGCTACCACTGTCATATCACATACTTTACTCCTACCCTCAACCTCCACTACCCACTCTAAGTAATGCCTAGCCACTCTGAATTTGATGTTTCTCCAAATATCAAACCCTCCATTCTGGGCCTCCATGCCTTTATGCATGCCCTATTCTCTGCCCAAGATATACTATGTTATCCTTTCCATCTGGTGAATGCATACTGATATTTCAAGACCCAACAAAAATGTTCCCTTTTCTTAAAGCCTTCCCTAATTCACCAGAGAGAAATATCCTCTGTGCCTCCACAGCACTTTGACTTTTACTGCCTTAAGACTTATCACTGTGCCTGACACAGCAACTATTTAATAAATACCTGCTCTCTAAATGACTCTGGTTGTAATTATCGGACTTTAAGCTCCTCAAGGGCCAGGGTTCTACTGGATTCTTCTGTGTCAGTGGTTCTCAACAGGGGGTGATTTTAGCCCAAAAGGACATTTGGCCAATGTCTGGAGACTTTTCTACTGGCAGGTAGTGAGCAGTGTCCAGGGATGCTGCTAAACATCCCATAATGCACAAGACAGCCTCTTACAAGAAAGAATTATCTGGCCCCAAATGTCAACAATGCTGCTGTTGAGAAACCCTGATCTAAATGTATCTTTTAACACCCAGAAAGAATACCTGGCTCACAACAGATTTGTTGTTGAAGACATTGCCCAGTTGTTTTCACCAAGTTCTAGATATTTGACAGGGCCACTAAATAAGGCCTAAGAAATGAGCTATAGCTACTGAAGGAAGGTGAGATCTCTGCTTTTCTACATTTCCTAAATGATATGCCTCACATTAAACTATCCTCAAGTCAAAGCATCTACTACACACCCACATGCCTAAGGAAAGCCACTAAGAGATAAAAGACATCCTTTGTAGTTACCTCACCTAAGGTAAATTATATTTTCATTTTCCTAATCGGGGTAGGAATGAACTATGTCTTTGTAAATGTGCTTGAAATTAAAGATGTTTTTCGTCTAAGTTTTGGTTAATCAGCCCATAGCTCTTTATACTCTTTAGAAAAGTTTGTCAATCTTCCTTACCACTGTTAAATTCCGGATTTCTTCCATGACACGAGGCCAGAAGGACTGTAGGCTTTGCTGGGCATCACTGCTGCTAGTACCACCAAATCCTCCTTCTGTGGACATTTCAATAACTGAAAATAAGCACATAAACAAAACACATTAGAAATAATAGAGTCAGGCTTTCTGTCCAGGTAAGTCATTTGTATCTTTCTCTGTGGATGTTTTCACTAATTCCTTCAATTTTTCAGTCTGACAAGGTATATAATTGTGCTGAAGAGACTTTTAGCACAGTCTTAAATCTTAACACAATCATTTGGAGGAAAGTTTTTCCTTCTATTAGCTTGTATTACAGAGACTATCAAAGAGCTCCAACTGGAAAATCCACAGTTGCTAGAAATCCAAACTGAAATCCTAATGTGAATCAAGGGCTTTTAACTTCTTATGGGGGCAGGGGTGGGGTGAGGAAAGCATTTTGTGCCCTAGTTCAGTCCATAATTTTCAATGCCATTCCCTGCAAGGCTTTTCAAGTTCTCTATGGCTTTTCATGCTCTATGACATAGCCTTCAGCAAATATTTTAAGGGTCCCCAGTGATTAACACTGTACAGAAATGCAAACCTAAAGTCTTACAAAAAAAGAGCCAAGCTGGGCATGATGCATGCACCTGTAATCTGAGTGAGAGGATCACTGGAGCCCAGCTGTTTGAAACCAGCCTGGGGACAACATAGCAAGACCCTGTGTCTTTAAAAAAAGAGAGAGAGAGACAAGTTTTAGACACTGAGGTCCCATATCTCTGGGGCTACTGATGATTATTATTCTTTCTAATCTCAAGAAAATCTGCCTCAAAGGACATAAAAGTGCTGAAGACTAGGCCAATAACTGAGTAGGTAACATGAAGTGTCTGAACTGAAACTCCTTGCCAGTTCTTTCCTAATCTGAACCTTCCCATTAGGCATAAAGCCAAACACAGCATACCAGCAACGGGAAGCTTTAAAGATAGTTGAAAAACAACAGGGAATTAAAATTAGGATAGCGAAGAGGGTCAGAATTTGTACTTAGTCAACTGTTTTGTGATGGAGGAAGGAAGATGAGTAAGGATCCCCACATCAGCTCTAACTGTAGATAATACAAGTTGAGTATCCCTTATCTGAAATGCTTTCAACCAGAAGTGTTTTAGTTTTTGGATTTTTTGGATTTGGGGGTAAGTTTGTATTATACTTACCAGCTGAGCATCCTAAATCTGAAAATCCAAAATTCAAAATGCTCCAATGAACACTTCCTTTGAACGTCATATTGGCACTCAAAAAGTTTCAGATGTCAAAGCATTTCAGATTTTGGATTTTCAGATTAAGGGTATTCAACCTGTATTGTAATGTCTTAAAAGATTTATGGGGGGAAAGTAAAAAGAAAAAAAAAAAACCCAACTCCAGATGGTTTAAATGCTTATCTGGCAAATACTTAAATGCAAGAAACAGTTTAATTAAATGCAAAGAATGAGAAACTTAGTGATCTCCTAAGAATTTCTATTCTGGGGAATTACTTGAAAAGGTTTAACATGCCAGTGACAGGATGCTGGCGAAGAGCTGTGTGAGTCATTAAGAACTAATTCTGAGGGGCTGAAAGAAAAGCACCAAAGCCAGGTATCACATGACCAAGTGTGTTACTTTCCAGGCTCCATGTGGATGCATGCTGAGCTGATCACTCTCCATCAGCAGAGTGGAATGAAGGCTGGTAACTTTAGGTTTAGCCTGTGTGGATGTTCAATTCACTCTTAAATGTTTACCTGGGATTGTCCCAGAGGTCTAATTTTTTCTTTTCTTTTTCCTTCTAAAGGAAATGATGAGAGGAAAGAAATGGAAGGAAAATAAAAGTACAATATTCAAAGCAGATTTCACTCTGGTGTAATGACATCAGTGGGTGATGATGTAATGGGAAAAGGTTTGGAGCCAATTTCTAGTGCTGGAGGCCTATAAACAGCTCTCTATACATCAACAGAAACTCTTAAGTACCTGGGATGCAATATGATCTTGGTGTTTCTGAAGGGAGTTAAAGGAAGTGTTGAATCATAGTTGGAATGGACTAGATAAAATCTTGAGTGCTGAATAACTGAGTAAGATCCCCTCAATTCAACTCCCATGACATTTTCATTTCTTACCACATGCACATGACCTATACACTACTCTCTCAGATGTACTAAGAACAATGAAATCAAGGTAATCTAGAGAAGTTTACTTATATTTATTAACAGTTTCCTACCTCAAGACAATGAAGAGAGTGAGATTCAATCTAGCTTTTTAAAAATGGGGCAAATAAAAAAATCTTTCTGGAAATAAAAATAATTATCAAAAAACTTTGATCAGTCTCCAGTCAATAGAACATGAATGAATCTTTGGCTGGCTCAGAGCCACACACTGTTTGTTGTAAGTAGGAGTTGGGTACAAAACAGAAGTTATCAAATTTTTCTGGAACTGAAAATGTATTAAAGGGTAAGTTTTAAAATTGAGACGCTCATCTCCATTAGAAAATTCCAAATGGATAATGGCAAATAATGCAAGTCAATAACAATGTCCTTTATATTTACTGCATCATAGAAGTTTAGGACTGAAAAAAAAGACATCAAGAGACACTCAAGCCCATCCCTCTATACAATGCTCAGAGCTCCTCTTCACCCTCTGCTCCCCCGCCACCCCATTCTACCTTAAGTGGTCATTCAGCTTAAATTTGAGCACCTCCCTCTCCAGTCCTAGGAAACTGGCTTACTGGTAACACATTCTTTCCCATCTTTGGATAGCTCTGACTGTTCTTCTTTACATTAAGTTTAATTTACAAGCGAAGTTCCCTTTGAGCTTTCAATGTGGAGTTACAGCCTTTTTCCATCGAGCAACCTCTTTTCATAAATTCCTGACTTCAAAAGACAAAGGTCCCCTACCAGGGATATAAGATCCTCTCACAAAGAAAAAGAGAAAAAGGTTTAGAGCATGTTTTCTAGCATCTTTGCAGAGATTATTAGTAATATCTTTTGGAAGAACATAAATTGTTATCATAAATTCTAAGAAAAGGTGAATACTTTTATTCAAAAGCCTTTCCCTAAAGCAGATCCATTCTTTGCGTGGAACTTTAAAAATTAGACCAAATGTCAAGCAATAAACCTTTTGAGAAACAAATTGGTAGTCTGATATTTTCTCATGGAGGCATGATTTAACTAAAATTATAAAACCTAACCATTCATCTTCCAATTCAGAATCATGACTCAAATAAATCTCTTTTATTAAAAACAAAAACAAAAACCTAATCATAAACAAAAGCAAATTTTCCTGGCCAAACACTCCAACAAATTAAAAAATATAAAGCAACCTTAATCATCACCTCTTACTTTATTTTATTTATTTAGATACAGGGTCTCACTCTGTAGCCCAGACTGGAGTGCAGTGACACTACAGCTCACTGCAACCTCAATCTCTTTAGACTCAAGCAATCTTCCCACCTCAGCCTTTCGAGTACCTGGGACTACAGGCATGCATCACCACGCTTAGTGGTTTTTAAAAATTTTTTGTAGAGGTAGGGTATTGCTATGTTGTCTGGGCTAGTCTTGAACTCATGGCCTCAAATGATCCTTCCGCCTTGTCCTCCCAAAGTGCAGGGATTACAGGTGTGAGCCACCACACCCTGCCCACCTCTTATTTTAATAATGCATTAATTGCAAATGAATTGATATTGCTACAGAAGTTGCCCATTTACAACATCTACAGCCCATGGAAAATGTGTTGGGTTCATCTTCTAAAGTATGAGAGAAGGCATGTATTTAAAAGTAAGAAGAGATTTATTCCAGGATCCTTTTCATTCCACGTTAAATCTCTAACACTGGATGAAGTTACACATTTATATAAAGTTGACAAGGACAAAACTGTCTTAAGACCAAGCCACGTTAGCTTAGATCACTCTTATGAGAAATGCAATACAGAATTTCCCAAACATAATTCATTATTAATATTAGATTTATTATTCATGTTCATTAATTACTTTATAAATACTTGAATAAGGCTATCTAACTGTTTAATAAAGACTTAAGGATGAGTTGATGTACTGAATAGTTGTTGCTGGAAGTAATCTGTTTCCAGTATCTATGAACTTACATGGTTTAATTTATCTGTTTTTTAAAAGACTGCTTTCCAAAGCTAGAAAGAGAAGAATCAAAGTCCATCATGGAAAGATTTGTCCTACAATGTTCAACTCAACTGGTATCTCTCCTCTCTAAAGTTTTCTCTAAATGTCACTACCTGGAAGTGGTCCCTCCTTCGTGTGAACCTTAAGAGCCTTTAATCTACACCTCTCTTTCTGGCCTCACCATTACCTTGTATAATCATTATTAATGTGTATATCTTATCTTATTTCCCCTTCCGGTGTATGAGCTCCTTGAGAGTAGTATCTGCATATAATTCATCCCTGGATGCCTCACAGCATCTAACATAGTCTAACAACTAATTACTCCTGAGTGAGGGGGCAAGAGAGTAGCTGGGTATGGCCTTTCTGAGAAAAAGGGCATCTTAGAAAGCTTGGTCCTGAAATGGGCTTATTGGGATTACCTGAACAACCAAAGGAAATGGTTCCACAAACTATTCTAGGAAGCTCAGAATAAAGGAAGCTCTCTCGGGGCACTTAAAGCAAAAGGGACTACAATCAGAAATCTACCAGAAGCTGACTTCCTGAAGTGGATTTAAGATAAAAGGGAAGGACACATATACACATCCAAGAGGTCCTGGAAGCTGCAAGACAGACTAGAAAGCTAGAAACATGGGTGTATACCATTCCCAAGTGTAAATCTTTTGAAAGTCAGAACCTCTTCAGAGGCCAGGCGCGGTGGCTCACGCCTGTAATCCTAGCTCTCTGGGAGGCCAAGGCGGGAGGATTGTTTGAGCTCAGGAGTTCGAAACCAGCCTGAGCAAGAGCGAGACCCCGTCTCTACTAAAATTAGAAAGAAATTAATTGGACAACTAAAAATATATAGAAAAAATTAGCCGGGCAAGGTGGGGCATGCCTGTAGTCCCAGCTACTCGGGAGGCTGAGGCAGGAGGATCGCTTGAGCCCAGGAGTCTGAGGTTGCTGTGAGCTAGGCTGACGCCACAGCACTCTAGCCCGGACAACACAGTGAGACTCTGTCTCAAAAAAAAAAATCATGGACGTGATCACATTTACATATTTATGAAAATTACATATTTGTGCATATGTTCAAAGAGCCATGGAAAAGCCAAATAAAGAGGGAACCAGTTGTTTCAGGTACTAAGAAAAAGAAAACTCCTAGAGGACAATAGTGGCAGTACCGTCTGCCTGAATCCATGGCATATGTGTGTCACAGTTCTGCTTTTAACTACGTCTCATATTCATCCTTCATATTACAATTTCCCCCATATAGTATTAAATAACAGGAGAAAATGTGCCAATGTGTAAATATGCATGTCCACTTTGCTGAATAATTTTCACCTATATGAACTGATAAATTGGTTTATACATCATTTTCTTTGAGAAACTGATTAGCAAGAAACACTCCTTTAGATCTTCGTATTTATTTTTAGTATACTAACAGGATAGTTTTATGAGCCTATGGGGCAGAGAATCAGACCTAGGAAAGAAATGTCCCTATAAATGTATGGAGATCTGATCAGGAAGTCATCATGCTTTGGTCAAAATACAAGCCTCATCTCTTCAGACTGCAGGGAATTGGTTAAAATAGGCTTTGGAAGTATCAGTTAAAATGAGGGTTTGGAATAATATATTACAGATCAATCAGAAAGTAAGGCCTTTTGTCTATCAGAAGAATTTACATATCTAATTTATCAAAATTACATATAATTTTAGGCAGAGGCTGAAAAAGTTACAGATGACTGGTTGCACTAGATAAACACTTGCATGTCTACCACCGTACCACCTCTTAATGTGCATTATGAGTACATGATATAACTGGATGTCTGTGGCAATATGCATTTTTGTATCTAAGTTTATGTTAAGACTGCTTAATTCTACACAAGGATCCTACAATATTCAATCTTTTGGTTCCTGGATTCAAGAGTTATGATAGTGAGAGGTACCCTGTTACTTGAATCCACTGGCATGCTGTATTTCAAATAGCAAAAAGCAAGAATTTAGATAGTAAGAATCTGATCTAAACACATATCCTCATTTACTCAGGTTGAGTTCAGATAATGAGAGTTTAGAAAGGAAAAGTTAAGCTACTGTGGAAAAACTCACAGTTCTATTACATTTTATGTACCTGAGGGTAATACCTAAAATATTTGATGACCAGAATAAATATATGGTGAGCAATAAAAAGATAAGCATGTCAAGAATATGATTCTGTGGGGGAAAAAAATATTCAGCATCTTTAAGCCATTCCGACTGAGGTAAGTTATCAATTTCTCATTACAGTTGAATGGGAGCTTAGAGAAGTCAAGCAATCTGCCAAATCAACATAGACAGTGAGTGGCAGAGTAAGGATGCAGAATCAGGTCTGTTTGATGCTCCCAGCAATTATGTGATACTCCTTTCTCTCCTGGCAAAAAATTGTTAAAGAAAATTAGGTGCCATAATTTAAAGATCAACAATGAAGAATGCAGCTGTTAAATGAAAACTCGAACACACCTTAAATGGCTAAATCATAAAAATACAGTAAAAACAAAACAGAGTGCTGAACTCTGACAAGAATCAACAAACTTTTGAAAAGATCTCAAAAATGCTCAATTCTTATCCTTTCAAAGTGTTGGGATGAGTAGTGTGGGAGGATATGGGTGACCACAAAAATTCTTGTAAAACAAAGTGGGTGCATGTAAGCAGAATCATTTTTGGAGAGTGAGGCAGAGTAAGTGCTGCAGGGAGTGGTAGAGACACGTGTATAAAATGCAGTTTGGACATTAACCTGCTGGCTGTGTTTTTCTTGTCCCTGCTATAAAATGTTAGTTAGTAAGATTCCAATTATGGGAAAAATCCATTTGTTAAACTTTTAAATTTACCTTATTCTTCACAGGGTCAATATTCTTTACAGGTGTGACAGAAATAATTCTCACAGGGTTCTCTTCATTTTCACTACCTCCAGTTTCTGCTGCCTCTGAACTCTGTTCCCTGTTGAAGAAAAATAAACCAAGGCTTCTTATTTCACTACACGAATAGAAGTTTCCTCTCTTACTACACCAATAAGGAAAGGGTTAGGCTGGTTTAGAAATCTCACCAAGTGAAGCAACTATAGCAAGATTCAGATCTCCTACAGTTATGGACTATTGCTTTATTATATCATGTTACTGATTTCCATTTAACCGTAAAAACATAAGACAGAAATGACTGCCTAAAACCATATCACAAAAGGATTGTCAAGAAACACAATAATAAAACTATTCGAGGCCGGGCGCGGTGCCTCACGCCTGTAATCCTAGCACTCTGGGAGGCCGAGGTGGGCGGATTGTTTGAGCTCAGGAGTTCAAGACCAGCCTGAGCAAGAGCGAGACCCCGTCTTTACCAAAAACAGAAAGAAATTAATTGGACAACTAAAACTATATAGAAAAAATTAGCCGGCATGGTAGCGCATGCCTGTAGTCCCAGCTACTGGGGAGGCTGAGGCAGGAGGACTGCTTGAGCCCAGGAGTCTGAGGTTACTGTGAGCTAGGCTGACGCCACGGCACTCACTCTAGCCAGGGCAACAAAGTGAGATTCTGTCTCAAAACACAAACAAACAAACAAAAAAACTATTCTAAGCTTTATCTCTTGGGAGTATTAACAGAAAACCCCAAAACAAAAATAAAACTATAGACCACAGTATAGTAATTTCCATAATGCTCTGGAAGGGAGGGGACTATAAGGAGAAGAGGCCACTTGAGAAGTATCTGACCTCCATCATTTCTTTAAACCACAGCTGTTCCACATTAATTTATATTTTGGGGATCTACTGCTAAAAATGGTTTAAAACATCACTGGCTTGAGTTAATTCTTTTTTTTTAATTTTTATTTTTTGAGACAGAGTCTCACTGTGTTGCCCGGGCTAGAGTGCTGTGGTGTCATCCTAGCTCACAGCAACCTCAAACTCCTGGGCTCAAGCGATCCTCCTGCCTCAGCCTCCCAAGTAGCTGGGACTACAGGCATGCGCCACCATGCTCGGCTAATTTTTTTTCTATCTATTTTTAGTTGTCCAATTAATTTCTTTCTAATTTTAGTAGAGACGGGGTCTCGCTCTTGCTCAGGCTGGTTTGGAACTCCTGAGCTCAAACAATCCTCCCGCCTCAGCCTCCCAGACAGCTGGGATTACAGGCGTGAGCCACCTCGCCGGCCTGGGGTGATTTTTTTTAAGATGCAAATACCCAGCCTTACCCC